>JAAVUF010000890.1:0-25447 GCA_014898995.1 Fusarium sibiricum | reverse complement strand
AAAACTCCCAAGCACCCGGATAACCACCAATTGGAAAGGTTATGTCACAGCCTGAAGCCTGAAGTCTGAACTGATCCTGATCTGAGGGCGCTATAGCTATATATATGAGAATGCAGTGTAAGGTCAGGGACCTTACATCCTAGTCTTTTGCCATTTAGTGCAGCGGTAAGACCCTGAATGCATCCAGGGACCCTGGCCGTGACACACCGGGGGTGATCTCGAGTGTCGCACACAGCTCGACCAGGTGAGGCCCAGGTCTCATCTTGCGAAAAGCCGCAATTTCCTTTTGAAAGAACTTGTAATCATCATCATCACACGTTCGTATAATAGTTTTGAGCGCAAATGTCTCATACTGGCTCTGCCGATCAAGTCAGGATTAAAATATCCGAAAGGAACGAGTAATAAGCTTACGAAAGAGTGATGGTCTTGATGGATCTTGACTTTCTCCACAACTCCAAACCCGCCGCTGGTATCCTGATCGCTAATTTCTGTCCAGGGAATGACTGTTCCCAGATCATATCGAAAGTTAAGGGCTTTGTGATTCGCCTTGTCCCAGTCTAAGAATGGAACATGCACCCACCATTGTTTATTGTAAAACTCTCGCATCATCTCTGCATGTTCTGGATGATTCAAGAACGTGATACGCCTTTTGTGGCCTGGTTCACGATACCATAGCTCTGTGTGTTGTTGGTTGCCGCTCAAAGGCAGGTTATCATCGACGATCCCTGCCCGTATAAACTGTGGCAGGAACCTGATCTGGCTGATCAAAACCAGCACTGCGAAGATCTCTCGGGCAGGTTTTTCGCAGATATACGTAGCGCATGACTGTGCATGGTGTCTCTCGAACCGGTTAGTAATTAGTTCTTCGCACACAGCAGAGTGGTTGCATATGGTCTTCAGATCCCCGCTCGGTAGGAACCGCTTCTCATTGTTGCGCTGGTCCAGCTGCAATGCACCATTAAGAAGATTCTTGAGATAATCCTTGTCTCTGTATTTGAGGTCTTCATCACTGATGACATCAGGCCGATTGAGGGATCCAACAGCCACTGAGGTTTGTAAGCCTGCAAGCGCGTTGTTGTCTCGGGGAACTCTTTCTCCGGCTTCATTTCTCTGCCGTACATTTCTGCCGTAATCTGAGACTCTGGATGTGACTTGGCTGGCATGGGTACCCAGAGAAGGCCTTTGAAAGGAGCCAGATGGGGTTGAGGACAAAGGGTAAATGGGTAAGGATCGTTCGTAAACAGAGACACCAAACTGTTCGTGAACAATCTCATCCAACTGTGTTGTCGTACATATTAGCCTGGCGACTCACGGGAGGAAATCATGCAAATCGGATAGTTGGACTTTGAATGGCTTGTCTTACCGGTTGTGAGTCAGAAGTGTCTGATACCATGTTTGTAACCTTCCTACTGATTGGAAACAACAATTGCTCCCTGATATTTTGTAGAAAGAGCCCTGGCAGGTAGCTTGCAGCTGGAAGGAAAAGTCATTACAGCCTGTGTTTCATCCAACAGCTTTATCATGTGTTGGGGCCCAGTTGTTACACAAATTGTCTTACATGCATAGCCTATTAGGCACTCAAGGGAGGAAAGTTGCAGGGGGGTTGAAAAGACAACTGATGGCTACGCCCCAATTCCAGTGCGAATCAGCCTGCCCACAGGAGAGGTAGCAGGGTAGGTATACTTGTCGGTGTGGCCGTCACTAATTATGCTGTGAAACACGAACATGGAAATATCAGCCGATCAAATCGGGGTACATGCGAGCCTGGCTCCAGTCGAGGCAACAAGAAATTCCCTATTTACAGGCATTCCCCACTTTCCTGTTGAATTGAATTTTCTGTCAACCTTTAAACATTTTCCCATTTTTGACAAAATCGCTGCCTCGCCTATCATATCTTCACCACCAAGAACACCATCTGTTTTCAACCGTGGACATGAGAGCATTGTCTCGCCTAAAAGAGCCGTACGGCTTTAGACAAGAGTTGGACGGCACGAATTTAAGTGCCGCGAAGTTGGAAAGAATATTGAGTCGTCGTTGGAGCAACAGATACACTGTCGAGGTAAGACTATGCGATAGGTATTATGAACATTATCCCACTAACTATCCCAGATGCAGTCCAACATACTCACAGTCTGCACACCCGGTATTCTTTCTGAGCGCGATGTTGCAAGCTGTTATCGATGAGGTTACTTATCACTTGTAATTCTCTTCCGTTGGGGTATCATATGTACCAATCATGTGTATTGTAAAGGTTGAATGACAGAAGGACATGGAGTTTTCCCCTCATATTCTGCTATTTTGTCGAGATACAAGAGGTATCCATACAATGCTTTGTTAAATATCATTACGGTGGACAGAATACAGGACTCAGAACATCACCAAATTGACCAGAACTACCTTTTAATCATGCATTTATATAAAAAAAGACAATAGGATCAGTCTCCTCTCTAAAAGGCGAGATCCCAAGTAAACATCAGTGTAAATAACGAAGCATTAGGAAGTACCTTCCCATTGCCACGTCCCGGATTTTCAGTTCAAACCGTAGGTAAATAGTGTCTTCTCATAAACAGTCTGATTTCTTCAATTTGTGTCTAAAATGCATGGTTAACGGCCGCTGTTGCACATCACATTATGGTAGACTAACTGCATTCAACCTTTGAGAGACAAGAACTCTCCACTGGTTACTCGAACGCTGCTAGTTGTCAGATAGTGTATATGTATAGTGTTCTTCTTCTTGGCGATGTCGTCGCACCTCGATTACCTGAAAGTTACCCGATCCCAAAAATTCACTCAGCTTTTCTTCAAGCTTTTTCTTGTTCCCATAATCGAGTGTAAGGAACTGTGTCTCCATAATGCTCTGACTTGATTGGATCCGTAAGGTCGAAAAAAGGGCTGAAGAATGGTGATACTTGATAGATCACTATCAGTCTGCCTTACCTAGTCCCTTGACTCGCTTACTTTATACCTCGTGGTCGAGCATACATCAGCAGAGCCTCATTTCACATTTTCAACTCGAAGACTCGCCGAGGTAGCCTGCTTCTGCTGGCGGCAACCGGTCAGAAGCTGCATATTGCCATACTTACTTCCACTCGGAATAATAGGCAATGATGTGATCACACAAGACAACTCATGGCGCATAGTGCGGGGGCTATCATTGCTCATGTGGCACTGTCGGATCAGGCCACCAATAGATATGAAAGCATGCTTTTGTGTATCATGCAGAAATGCGGCGCAAGGGGCTATGGGATGTGATACAGCCATCTTTCATGTCGCCTTGTCTCAGTTATTAGCGTTTCCGACACGGTGTTGTAAAATGTAATTGTAATGGATTCAAATGCGAATCCAGACATCTAGGACGTCAACTCATGGCGAACGAATCATCGTCCTTAGCCAGACTGTGGTTCACCATAAGGCACAGTACAGGGCTCTGATAAAGGTGTTTTCGAATGTGCAATTTACTGTCCAGAGAAATACTGGTCCTTTCCAATATAAATTCTGCAGGGTAGTATAGCCGTAGAGATATTCTTGTACTTGCAATTGTGTATACAAGGCTCAGAACGCTTCATCATGTCCTGGCTCAGTCAATATCCGAGTCTGCGCAACGAGGATTGGGACCTTTTGGATTTCGAACCACATCCGAACGAGGCCTTTACTATCTCACTGAACGGTTTTTTATACCAATCAAAAGACAATGGCAGTCCTGGTGTTGAACCCGCTGTCATCCGAAACAGGAGTCGGAAACCCATCAATGATGAATGCGACCTTGAGCAATGGCTAACACAGGTAACTGTCGCACAGTCAAAGTTGGAGGATTTACTGACATGTTAAGATCTCCGATGTTACACGTCAACAGAATACTTCAGATCAGTCAACCAATAATTGCTCAACTATTAATCTCATCCTAGCGTCACAAATGTCATCGCTAGATGAGCTTCCGTTTACACAAAAAGCGTACTCGGATATCATAAGGCAAATGAGGATACATGGGTCCATCGTTCGTGCTATCAACCGCAATACGCAATGCACCTTCTCGGTGCTGCCGTTCAACTGGCCCTGCAGTGATTCAGCTATTCCATCAATCGGTATATACTGCCCTTACTAACACGTTCCACCTGACACTGACCTTGTATAGTCTATAATTGCCGAACAGCCGGCTCTTTGGAAGGCGATATGGCATTGTCCGTTACATTCTTTCCAGAAACTTTGACGGCAAACGCCGTCTGGTACGGCTGTGACACTAAAGAGCATCAGACGTATGGTCACGATCTTACCGATGCCGATATCATCACTAGCCGTTTAACAAACTTTGACGGCAGCTGCTTGCATCCGCTCATCCTTCCAACTATCTTTGCGGAGTTCGAAAGAGAGAGGCATGTGAGCTTGGTCAGAAAATACATGACCCAGTCGGTCCAGAGAATTAACGATCTTGCATATCCGAACTTACATGCAAACGATAGAAGTGAAACCGAATCATCACAACTGTCGAGTAGAACTAACGATGGCAATCATTACTTACCTGAGAAGCTAAAGACCGTACTGTCTCATTTTCGCTTGACTTCAAGAGCAGAAGAATCTGTGCCTACAGCAAATACCCCAACTAGCCAAAACGCCTACCATGAGCGACCTCGGGTTGAAGAAAAGGAAGCTCCCGAGCCCGCAGTTGTATTGTGGCAAAACACTAGCTTTCTAAGTAACGGGCTATGTAACTGGCAAACCCAATTAAGGAAAATGCTACAGCAAATTCAGGACCTCGAGGACACAAGATTTGGGATTTCCACAATCGAAAATAGCGAACAAGTTGAATCAAAATTGATTAGACTTCGCGAAGTTGGGCTCCGTATCAAGACAAGGATACAAGATCTTATCGACGAGTACGACGAGCATATACGACAGTGCAATCACATCACCGAGGGTCTGAGGCTAGCGACACAACTTGTGAGTGAGCAGTAGATTTAAACGCACAAGAACTAACGAGATTTAGGAGCTTAATAATATTGGACACAAGGATGCCAGAACGAATCAAGAGATTGCTCGTGTGAACCTCAAGGTAGCTCAAATGACACGTTTTGATAGCAGCTTGATGAGATCTATAGCTACGCTAGGAATGATATTCCTTCCAGCTACTTTTGTATCAGTAAGTAAAACATTGGCATTGAACAGACAGTATTAACGAATTTTGAAGAGCTTCTTTTCTATGGACTTTTTCCAGTGGTCAGACGAAGGGGGTAAAAGCCAAGAGCTAATTTCTTCTTACTTTTGGGTTTATGTTGTCGTTGCGATTGGGCTTACAGTGTTGACAATGTCTATTTTCTATACATGTGTCCTAAGAGCTCCCTCTGTCGAGGTTGATGAGGAGTCTACGTGTAGCTAGTATTTTACATGAAGTCCCGAATCAAGGGTAAGCTCTAATCGGTACTTGTCTGGCTTGCATCCAGCTTAGTAGAAGGAACAATGGTTAATGAAATTACCAAGGGGTTAGTTTAGTTAGTATCTCACACGGCTAGGATTTCAATATTAGAATGAAACGTATTTAGGCGTACCTTATTGATAGGGCTGAATCCTGAGCATCGCTTTCTGCTTAGTTGGGAATAGTGACATTATTTAAGGTTTCGTTACTACCAAAGACTGATGCTCAGTGGTGCGCTTCAAGGAAAGCGGGGACTACTACTGACAAGCTGAACAGACAGTCGTTAGACTATGTCCAGGGGTCCCAAGTAATAACCATATATCTGTGAGCATTTCAGCATGATGGAAAACCTCACAGTATAGATTCTTTCTTCATGAGGCCATCGTGACAATCCCACATCAGCACAACATGGCTCCATCTTGGCTCGAGAAGTTCATCGTCCGCGCGGACGCAACACCTGATCCACAGCGCAGCACAGGATCATCGACTTTGCAATTATACTACACCGCTCTTCCAGGACACCGGCGACTTGTAGGCATAAAAGGCGACACAGCACCTCGCTACGAAGTAACAAGAAAAGTAGTCCTCACCATCTGGGGAGATAAATGCTATGTCAAATCGGTCGAAAATGACGTGGAAATAGCGACTATAGACTTTCACAGTTTGCCGCCCAAAACCGAAGTCAACTTTACGAAGCGCAAACACAAGATCGACATCAAGGGAAATATGGGACCTTTCCAAGCCAGTGGAGGGCTTGGAGAGCTGCGTTGGAAACCGACAGGTATGGTCCCAAACGGAAAGACTTCGTGGGAGCTTAGAGATGAAGGAAATCTTGTCATGTCGGTTTCTATTGATGATCAGCAAGTAAATGGTGTCATCGACCTTTGGAAAAGCCATCTAGGTCCAGACACGGTTGAAGAACTGATTGTGCTTGGAATTTCCAAGATTGAAGAGTATAAGAAAACACTGAGTAACGCCAAGGTGTCTCTTGTGTCAGTTGCTTCTGACGGGGCATAGCTAGTGTGTAGACTATTGGTTTATCAAGTATTCATGCAAAAATACAATTGTAAAATTCAAATATGTTTAGCATCAGTTGGTTTTTACGACGGTTTATCTCGATTTAGATTCCTACGGATCAGTAAATCAGGCCGTTAAGCTTAATAAGAAAGTTAAACAGACCCAGTCAGCGGGTATCGCTCTAAAACTACACATAGAAATAAGCAGAAGAGCATGTATGGTCTAGTTCTCATAGACTATTCAGTGGGGTAATTTCAGAATTATCATATTCTCCATACCTACCCAGAGGATAGTGATGCCTATCCTAGTCTGACAGATGTGCAAGTATGTAAAGTTGTTCTTTTGATGGATAAATGCCGTGTGTCAGCCGGGCATAGGGAAAACAATCTCGGCAGTTGCTCTTTTGTCATTACTATATGTGTATTGAGAACGTAAACAATCATAAAATACAAGCTAACTCTTTGTCCATATCAAAGTGACAAGCCACTCCAGGGTTATCGTTACCCCTATTATGATCCTGTCCCTTACAGAACGCGTTCGTGGCTCCGAGTCTCGGCATTCACTCAATTCCGCTAGACGAAAACATCCCTTTAGTCACTGACGGACCTGTAACGGAGCACCATTTTTTCTTCCATCAGCAATCCTACCCTACATTGTCACCTACCTATACGACTGCTTAATGTCTCCACCTACAGATCTCGACTAGCAAGATGCGGCTCCCCGAACCGAGGTTTTCTTGGGACTTTTGGCCGACAATCATTATCTGATTAGGCATGATTCATCAGTGTGTTGGTTGTAGAATCTATTTTGCTATATGTAAGACGTGTTTTCTTTCCGACTTTGACACATTCCCATTTCAGACAGACCAACCATATCTGCTGGAGCGCGAAAGTTACCATGATCCGCCCCTTGAGGTTATTGGGAACCCAGCCCATTATACAAGCCATGGCGTTGTACAACGCTTTCTTATATGGGCTGATCTATATTCTCTACGCCAATTTCCCTGCGCTTTGGACCGATGTGTACCACCAGAAGCCTGACATAGCAGGTCTCAATTATGTTTCCTTATTTGTGGGATCACTCTTTGTTGCTGAGGTTTCGACCCGTGCTATCGATAGCATCCAGAAACACCTGTCTCACAAAAATGGTGGCGCGCACCGACCCGAATATCGAATGCCTGTCATGCCTCCAGCCACGCTTACGCTTTCTGCTGGCATGTTCATGTACGGCTGGACCGCTGACGTGAAGATGCACTGGATATTGCCTAACATAGGAGCTGCCATTTTCATGGGGGCTGCCATGGCCTGCGCCATCGCAGTTAATACTTACATGATCGACACATACGGCAAGTATGCAGCAAGTGCTCTGGCTGCTATCAACATGCTGCGACAGATCTTCGGCTGCGTTTTCCCCATCTTCGCACCTTATCTGTACGTAGAGCTGGGATATGGGTGGGGGAGCAGTGTTTTGGGATTTCTGGCACTGGCTATCGGACTACCCGCGTTTATCTTGTTGTGGAAGTTTGGAGAGGCACTGAGGCAACGGAGCCCGTATGCCCAAGATGTGACTAAGTAGATATGAGAACAGGTTATGAATTAAAAGATCATCATTGCTAAATCTAGAATTAACTAAGCTTTGCTTACATGACCTTACCTACAATTATCTGGCATCAATGTCATGATCCATGCAGTCAATACAAGTTACGCATAGTGCTGTTAGAGTTTAATCAGTATCTTTACAGAGAGACAAATATACGTCTTTATTGTTCTTAAATTAAGATATAGAAGTATTAGTCCTCTTGCAACGAGTAAGAAATATGGGATAAGTATAATAAGGGTGCGAGAGTTATAACATAGTCGTAACGTATCATAATACGGACATTTCTCTTGTTATTTCCCTTACGGTGCTTCGTAGATTCTAGGAGGGCTTCTAGGACTTTCTGGTGAAAAGACCACAGGCTCAGCGGGTAGCTCACTCTTCGGTCTCTCGGAGTAAGGCTGGTCTTGGTTGTAATTTCCAGGTAGCTCTGCCGGTGCGGCATCACTTTTCCTCCTCGCCCGTCTTCTCCAAACCGTCCATCCAATACCACCAAAAATCAACAAGCCTCCAATTGTGGCGCCGACTGCTACACCTGCAATTTCACCTTGTGATAGTCCGGATTTTGAACTAGGCTTTGGTGCAAAACTTTCTTCATTGCTCGAGGATGTATCTGTCGTGCTTATAATGGTCTCGGTGGTGAGAGTTATCGATGTCGTGGACGCAGTGACGGTTTTCGTCTCCTCGGCTTTCGGCGCGCTGACATTTACGTATTGAGATTTCGCTAGTGTCGCGTTATTTTCGCTATCGAGTATTGCAAACCAATAAATGCAATCCTCATTATTCTCTGTCACATTGGAGATATCGTACTGAGCTTTCCAACCATAAGGATCCGATTTGCCATCATCTAGACGGCTAAATTAGCAACATATCAAACTTTAGAGGCGAGTTCCGCCTACCTTCCAATAGAGCCTGCGTACTCTTTTTAGCGTCGATGACTTGCCAAAGATAGAGGTCAACCTTTTTGATGTTCGTGTCGAATACGATCGGGATGTTTTCTCCAGCGTCATAGCGATTATTTTTCGTCATATCCTGGTCGACTTCTAGATCTGGGTCCCTCTCTGGGGGGCGTCGAAACTTGGTGAAGCATGATGCCCAGCTGGCGAATAGAGAGAATATTAGGCCGAGTTTCACGAGAAACAACATCTTATGATGAATTAATTGTCCACTTGGCAAAGTAAGATTTCTGGTATCAAATCTCCTACTCCCCAGGTGTTGCTTCAGTTTTGATGATAAACTGGGAATTCCGAGGTAGACACATCTGAGTGGGGAAGTTGTTACTTCTGAAGAGGGAGTGGATGCCGACCGTATATGTATTTTCAATCATCCGGGTTACCGAGCCAATCTGGTCATAGATAACCAAATGAATCAGGACTGTAAACCCAGTCGTTATGCAGTAGCAGTCCCCATCAAGTCTAGTTGCAGCCCGGGCTGGAAATGATCATGCTGGGGTTGTGAACTCGTGCTCCGGTCTTGTTGTTCAGATGAAGGTCTACCAATACATCTCCAAACTTCTCCCATAAACAGGAGTGGCAACGAATGAGACTCAAATTGCCGAGCTTATGAATGACTTACATTTCAAGTTCAATCTTCAACTTTAAATCATGAATGACAATATTGAGCAATATCCCCGCTGCCTGTCCGAACTGTCAAAGCGCTTCCTGATTTGCCTAGTTGCATGTGGAAGTGGGACAAAACACAACCAACAGCACAACAACCAACAGAGCGTTACATTAGTAGGATCAAGAGACCAAATTCCGAAACCATATTTACGGGTACATGGCCTGATTTGGGAAGTGGTTAAATGAAAGCTGAAAAAGTAAAAGTAGATCCTAGCAAGTCCCTACTTTGACATAGGTGTCTTGGATGAAAGTACAGGAAACATATGGTAGAGAGAATCTGCACATCTTTAAGCTCCGTATTCAGGTCGAGATTGGGCCAGACTTAAATTCGCAAGTAATCGCTGTTGTAATAAAATAATATAGATCCATATTAAACCCATTAAATCATGTTTTGACTTAGGGTGATACAGACGATAGGTTCAATCGACTCCTCGCAGAGCAGTTCATTCAAGGTTCATTCAAGGCACTGATACTCAATATCACGATCCAGTAAAAGCTGTTCATATACCCGATCAGAGCTCCATGAAAGGGACTAAATTTGGGCCGCCTACTTGTTTCATATGACGGTTGTTGTTTTTCAAGGAATAAACTATTCACATCGAATGAGGTTGGTTTGACTTAGTTTATTATATGAGTCGAATCGTGTGCGCTCTAGTCCTACAGGGTAGGCGTATGCTGACAGGATTAAAAGAGTAAGGGTATCCACATCACACATGTCACAAAAATGAACCCTGCTCAGCCCAGGCTTTGCCCAAGTTCAGTGCCAACTCAACCTAGAACCGAAGAAACTAGCTCTGAGAATTGAAATGGTCTATAGCATACTTAAGTTAGACTTCGGTTTTCGATATGAAAAATCGCACCCAAAACCTTCAATGGCACGCCTAAGTTTTGCCTCCAATTTATTTGGTTTATAGAACCCAATTGAGAATAAACAGGGGCTTGTCTTGGCTGTTATTGACAGTCAGATTCTGTCACAGCCCGAGACCAGCCCGTGACAGATTCTAAATTCTCACTGCATGTGATAAAAGTAAGCATGTGTGACCTAAAAAAGGTGTTTTCGGGAAGTAAGCACACTTTAAATTCCTGCTTCTTCTCCACCTCCTGCTTTGCATGATTCTATTCATTCTCTCCAACTTCTATTCATATTGCTTCTCTATATGTTAGTGATAGAGAAACTAATTGATTCTATTATTTGCGCCAAGAACTCTGATTTCAATGGAAGAGTTCGATCTTGTCGTCGTTGGAGCCGGTAAGTCACTATCGTTTGGCCCGACGCAGAATGTATTAATTTCATAAATTTGTGTACTTGCTAATTCATAATCAAGGCTACTACGGCCTCGGCGCGGCTAAACAATACCATGTCACACACCCAGACGATTCTCTAGCTATCTTTGACGTCAACGCCTCGATAGGCGGCGTCTGGTCAAATGAGCGAGTCTACCCGTGCTTGAGATCCAATAATCTGCTGGGAACGTACGAATACCCAGACTTTCCCATGACTACCAAGCGCTTCGGTGTCAAGCCAGGCCAGTACATTCCTGGTGAGGTCATGCATGAGTATCTCGAAGCTTACACATGTGAGTTCGGTATCGACCAGCATCTGAGGTTGAGCACGAAAGTCGTTTCGGCTGAGCATAGAGTTGAGGGTGGTTGGCTGCTTGAAACTCATAGCACCAGGGGCGAGCACAATAAACCAACTCAAGTTGTCGCCAAGAGGTTAATCATCGCGACGGGCATGCTTTCGGAGCCGTTCATGCCCCATATCCAAGGCCAGGAGCAATACGATAGGCCACTATTCCACAGCAAAGACTTTCAGAAGTACAGAGACACCATCAGCGCTGCTAAGCGTGTCACTGTATTTGGAGGAACCAAATCCGGCTGGGACGCCGTTTATGCGTATGCCACTCACGATGTAGAGGTCGATTGGATAATACGGCGTAGGTGCATCCCATTTACAACGACCTCAACTGACCATACTGTCTTTTAGCAACGGGCCACGGTCCGGTCTGGATGTCACCTTCTTTCGTGACGCCTTTCAAAGTGTGGATCGAGAAGCTCGTTAGTAAGTCCTCAGTCGCGCTCATGAATGGAAACTCGTTGATCTTCATGAACACAATATCTGACTTGTGTCAAAGACATCCGCTGGCTTCATTGGTTTGCCCCGTGCATCTGGGGCCAAGATAGCGGCTACCACGGCATCAAATCATTCTGGCACCGTACAGCCCTCGGTAGGGTAATCACCAATACTTTCTGGAATATTTTGGCCCAAGATGTGATAAACATCATGGAGTTTGATAAGCATCCTGAGCTCAAAAAGCTTAAACCAACTTCATCAGCGATGCATACTGGCACAGCCTTTGGTATCTTTAATTATGAGACAGACTTTTACGAGCCCATACGCAATGGTACAGTGCGGATCCACGAGAAGGATCTCTCGCATCTTAGCAAGGGTCAAGTCCACCTTGATGACGAAGAAGGGACGATTCTCGAGTCTGACGCTTTCGTCGCTGTGACTGGCTGGAAGTCATTCTCTCCTCTCAAGTTTCTGCCCGAGAGAATCGATCGGAAAATCGGCCTTCCATGTGTCTTAAGCGACAGTGACAAAGATTGTCTACCTGACGAAGGACTTGCAGCCCAGACTGCCCTTATTGGGGAGGCCGATAAAGAGATCCAGGAGCGCTTCCCAAGCCTCAAGACTCCAATGAAGTTCAACCCAAATTACAAGCCTCTCACCGAAACTAGAGGCTTCAGTATGAATGCTTCTGAAGGCGCACCGCGCACCGCGCACCCCCATGATGCTCTACCATTTCATGGTCCCCGGTACCGCCGAGTTTCTCCGCACCAAAGATATTGCCTTTACAGGGTACTCGACGAACTTCAGTAACGGCACATGTGCGCATATTCAAGGTCTATGGATCAGCGCCTTTTTTGACGGAACGCTGGCCAGGGACCCCAGCTCGGCTGTCGCTTCAGAGTCTGATGGCAACAAGGACGTTAGTGGGAAGACGATGACATTGAACGAGGTCCACTGGCAGACAATCTTGCATAACCGGTTCGGCAAGTGGCGGTATCCAAAGGACACGGGATCCAAGTCGCCTGATTTTATCTTCGAGGCAGTGCCATTTATGGATATGATGATGGCAGACCTGGGACTGGTAGTGCATCGGAAGAAGGGGTGGTTCAAAGAGATGACTGAACCTTATGGTCCAGAAGACTATGCAACGATTAACGAAGAGTTTGCCACCAGATTACAATGAATGGCAGATAGATCAAGAAATGCACCTGAATTTTAAATCTCTAGTAGAGGATTCAATAGGCTATTAGTAACTGGTCCAGTTAGTCGAGCTTGATGAGATGGTAGAGAGCAACGGTAACATGAGATATGATCACATGAAAACGTGTATTACAGTTGCCGCAGAACTTGAACATGATCAAGACAGAAGTACAGGGTAATAATTTAAGTTGTAATTAATCATTCCAAGCCCCTGTTACTCCAGTATCTTATCGTATGTACTCATTAGCTCCGGATACCCGGCACCAGCTTATCTGTGAGCAGCCAGTTACCTTCCTAATTTGGTAGGTCATATTCCCACAAGGGTATCATCGATACCACCAACGATACGTAGACAAGCTACTATTCGCTATCTATCTGCGGTAATAATCCTAAAGAACAGTTCTAGAACTCCACAGTCATTCCATCAGACAGAGGACTAAAGGACAGTGGGTAATCCTTTCGAAACTGGTCTAGCTATTCATGGTTAACTCGTCTTTTACGAAGACATTACCTCGTTGGCAGTCTGGGGTAAGACAGAAGCTGACATACCCCCTGTAGTTCATGTTCGGCCGCTTCTGGTTTCGCCAATAAAACACCCCCGAAACGCCTTCCTATCTGTACGACACGCGCTACCACCAGGCTGTGGCGCTGGGAGGAACAAAAGGCCGCGAAAGTGTCCCTGATAAGAAGGTCGATCGCCGCAATTTGTCTCTTTGGTGTGGTATGGTGGTCAGATTGTAAAAATAAGTGTCCCTATTAACACTAGCTATGACTTTCCATCGACCAATACTTTCACAAACATGAGCAAGCGCAACATAAGACTACTTTTCTGCACGCCGAGAAACGATCTTGATACGCCAAGAGGCCAAGCCGATCTCTCTCCAGGCTGTCAGTCAGCCCCCTTCAACAGCCTGCCTGAAGTGTACGCAACGGATGCGCCATAAACAAGGGTCCCGTGCTGTAATCACACAATGGTTCTAGACCAGCCTTCTTCGGACGACAAGATAATATCGAGAAGGTCCCCCGTGCATTAGCGTTAGCAAAGCTTATCTTAAGCTTGTTTGTTTTGTGCTTAGCGTACAGTTGTTCTTGGCACATAAAGTCTTGTAAGGCCAGCAAACATTCGCAGAGTGTATTCCCGAGCATTCTTCTTTTATTCAATTTGACATTCTATTGGCATTTTATACTGCAAAGTATAGACTGGTAAGCCATCATGTCGTTAACACCACCCCACAAGGATGAAGTCAAGGACGAAACTCACGTCGCGTCCCCTCACGATGAGGAACTCGGCTCGAGCAATGGTGAAGGCCAACTCAAGCGTCATCTGCAAAACAGACACATGCAGATGATTGCTATCGGAGGAGCCATCGGAGCTGGTCTTTTTGTTGGATCTGGAAGTGCCCTTCACAAGGGTGGTCCAGCAGCACTTGTCATCGGTAACTACTATGTCCATCACCACGTCGGACCACTATACTAACAGATTACAGGATGTAAGATATTCCCGTCGATCGACCGATCGCTTCACCACTAACTCGAATAGACCTCATCATTGGAATCATGCTTCTCTGCACCAACCTCGCCCTTGCGGAAATGGCTGTTCTCTACCCCGTCAACGGTGCCTTTTATACCTACATTGTTCGCTTCGTCGATCCATCATGGGGTTTCGCCTGTGGTTGGGAATACGCCTTGTCATGGCTTACAGTTCTTCCCTTTGAGCTGATCGCTGCGTCCAAGACTATTGAGTTTTGGCGTACCGACATTCACATGGTTAGTAGTACATATAAATGAGGTCGAGGTTCAAGATCTATTTGTCTTGGCATCTCTTGGCACAGCTTGGCATACTCAGCCCTAAATATTCTCCGGACTAGACTAACAACGACTAGGCTGTTTGGGTTTCTGTGTTCCTCGTCGCTCTCATCATTGTTCAATTCTTTGGTGTTCGTGGTTATGGAGAGGGTAAGACTCCCACCCGGCCTTTTGTCTCTTGATACTAACTCCTCCAGTCGAATTCGTTCTCTCATTTATCAAAATCGCTGCTTGTCTGGGTTTCATCATTCTCGGCATCATCATCAACTGTGGTGGTGTCGGTGACCAAGGTTACCTCGGTACCAAGTACTGGCATGATCCCGGTGCTTTCACCGATTTCAAGGGTTTCTGTGCTGTCTTTGTCGTTGCTGGTCAGTATCCCTCCCCGTTCTGTATCTGTTGCCTCGACTAACATCTTCAGCCTTTGCGTTTGGTGGTACAGAAATGGTTGGTCTCGCTGCCGCCGAAACAGCCGACCCTCGCAAGTCAGTCCCCACAGCCTCCAAGCAAGTCTTTTGGCGTATTGCTCTCTTTTACGTCATCAACCTGTTCATCTTGGGAACCATCATTCGTTCAGACGATGACAGACTTCTGGGTGCTTCTGGCGCCAACACTAAGGCATCGCCTTTCGTTCTTGCCATTCAAGACGCAGGTATCAAGGTTCTGCCCTCCATCTTTAACGCCGTCATTACAATCTCTGTTTTGTCTGTAGCCAACACATGTACCTTTGGTTCAACACGTACCCTGCAAGCTATGGCTATGAGAGGCCACGCCCCCAAGTTCCTCAACTACATTGATGGCAAGGGACGACCTATCTACTGTGTCATCCTTCAACTTGCCTTTGGCCTGTTGGCGTACATCGGAGAGTCTCCTAAGGGTGGTACCGTCTTTGATTGGCTTCTCGCTTTGTCAGGTCTCGCATTCCTTTTCGTTTGGGGAACTATCTGTCTCGCACACGCCCGAATGAGATCTGGAATGAAGGCCCAGGGAATTAACATGAACTTGGTCCCGTACAAAACTCCTTTTGGTGTCTGGGGTAGTTACCTGGGCGTGTTCCTCAATGTCATTGCCCTGGTTGCCACTTTCTACTCGGCCCTTTATGTAAGTCACCTGGTCCAGACCCAAGCCTTGGGTTACATCGTGCTAACTTTGTCTCAGGCTGCTGATGGCTCGCCCCCCAACGCAGAGGCATTCTTCATGTCTTTCTTGGCTGGTCCTATCATTCTTGCCTTGTACCTGGGTTACAAGGTGTACTCTCGGGATTGGAAGCTGTACGTCAAGGCCATTGATATGGATCTCCATACTGGCATGGTCTTGTTGGATGAGGAGGTACCTGAGGTGCCAAAGACTTGGGCTACCTTGCCTAGGCGTATTCTCTCGGCTGTTATCTAGCCACCTTAAGAGGACCTGGATAAAGCGGCTCAAGTTTCCGTTGTACATAATATTTTACCGACCTGTCATTGCTGCATACTTGTGCATCCATGTCAGCTGTTTGACTTTATAATATCGGATGTTCTCTCCCAACCTCAGACCCTTCCCCAGCTTTCCCCGCAGATCGACATGGATTGATCCCTTTCCGTAGAGTAATCTTACATCCCCAGATTTTCACTGGAGCGCGTAACCCACCTTGCAGTAAAATATTACGACCGAGTCAATCCTTGTCGTGTTTAGCCTGAGTTGCTCAAAAGGTCACTGCCAACCACTTGAACCTCTTCAGGCTGAATTGGAGAATTAGCCACTTGCGGGGGAAAGCTTCCTCGAAAGTTTCACTACTAATAATATGCCCGTAGTTTGTTTCGCCTGTTATAAACGACTCTTCATTTAGCCGAGATACATTCGCCCGACGTGGTAATACTATGTTACAATACGACGTTTCATATCTTGGCCGATTGACATATATAACAAATGATCCGCTCTTTTTTTGCCAAGATGTTCTCTGTCTGATACCTGAATTTGTCTGTCAATATTCCTATTGACTCCTTCAACAACGCGAAGATGGGTGGAGCACCAACTACAGTTGGCACTTATGATGCTGCCCTTCAACGACGACAGGCCCTCATGGGCGCCAGTGGTGCCAGGGCTCTGCTAAAGAACTGGAAGGTTGCCCGAATTGCTGCATTCGCTTGTATTGGAGGCATTCTATATGGATACAACCAGGGAATGTTTTCGGGCATTCTCGTCATGAAATCCTTTGAGAGACGTACGCTTGCCCGTCCACTCGAAGATTCATCAGCTGACGTGTGCAGATATGGGTGATTATGTCTTGAATCAGACTAAAAAGGGCTGGCTTACATCGATTCTTGAGCTCGGTGCCTGGCTTGGTACTGTGATGTCTGGTGCTATTGCCGAGCTGTGTTCTCGAAAATACGGTATCCTCATCGCTACAAGTGTTTTCATTATTGGTGTCATCATTCAAGTTACTGCTATTCAAGCTGGACATAATGCTATTCTAGCTGGTCGTTTTATCACGTAAGTCATTCCAGCAGATGTACTTTATTAGCTAACTTGTACAGGGGTATGGGAGTTGGTAGTTTGTCCACCATCGTTCCTCTTTACAACTCGGAATGCGCTCCTCCGTAAGTTTCTCAATAAGACTTTCGACTCATACTAATATCTAATAGTGAGGTTCGTGGTGCTCTTGTAGCTCTCCAACAACTAGCGATTACCTTTGGTATCATGGTTAGTTTCTGGATTGACTAGTAAGTTTGTCTGCCAATATCCATCCTCAATCATACTGACATCAACAGCGGAACTCACTTCATTGGTGGCACCGGCGAGGGTCAATCCGACGCAGCCTGGCTAATTCCTGTCTGTCTCCAACTCGGTCCTGCTATTATACTCTTCATCGGAATGATCTGGATGCCATTTTCTCCCAGATGGCTTGTACACCACAACAGAGAAGAAGAAGCTCGACAAGTCCTGGCCAACCTACGTGATCTTCCTACCGACCATGAGCTCATCGAGCTGGAATTTCTCGAAATCAAGGCTCAGTCACTATTTGAGAAGAGGAGTTTGGCAGAGAAATTTCCTCATCTCCAAAGACAAACTCGTCTCAACATTGTGAAGCTACAATTTGTCGCTATTGGTGCTCTTTTCAAGACAAAGGCCATGTTTAAGCGCGTCATTGTGGCAACAGTCACCATGTTCTTCCAACAATGGACTGGTATTAATGCTGTATGTTGCCATATCAATCACTATATGATTCAAAGCTAACAATGCAAGGTCCTTTACTACGCTCCACAGATCTTTGAACAGCTTGGTCTTAGCAGCAACACTACCAGTCTCTTGGCAACTGGAGTCGTCGGTATTGTCATGTTTATCGCTACTATTCCAGCTGTCTTGTGGATCGATCGTCTTGGTCGTAAGCCTGTTTTGGCTGTCGGTGCCATCGGTATGGGCGTTTGCCATCTTATTATTGCTGTTATCCTCGCCATGAACATTGGCCAATTCGATACCCATCCTGCTGCTGGTTGGGGCGCTATCTGTATGGTTTGGCTATTTGTGGTTCACTTTGGATGTAAGTCGAGATCATCACTCATATAGCACAGCACTAACCATTGTAGACTCTTGGGGTCCTTGTGCCTGGATCATCATCGCCGAGATTTGGCCTCTCAGCACTCGACCTTACGGTGTGGCACTTGGTGCTTCGAGTAACTGGATGTAAGTATCCCGGACCCAACTAGACTATTGGCATATCTAACTGTAATAGGAACAACTTTATTGTCGGCCAAGTCACACCTGATATGTTGGAGGGTATCACATATGGAACCTACATCTTATTTGGACTCTTGACATTGATGGGTGCTGCATTTATCTGGTTCTTTGTTCCAGAGACCAAGCGTCTATCACTCGAGGAGATGGTATGTACTTCTACTTTTTTTAATGCCAATGCTAACTCTTTAGGACATCATCTTTGGATCCGAGGGCACTGCTCAAGCTGATAACGAGAGAATGGCTGAGATTAACAGAGAGATTGGTCTCGATGATCTTATTTACCGCTCAGGAACAGTCCATTCTAACGAAGATATCCACCACGATATCAAGGATGTCAAGGAGAATTAAAGATTGTGCTAGGTATCAACAGGCTCTAGGGATAACATTTGTACTTAGTATAGTAATACAGTCTAATCATCGATTGTTCCAGATTACTAGCTGTAGATGATAATGAACATAAATGAACATTAATAAGAATCTATTGGTCTGTCCCTCACGTTGTTCTGTGTAGCATGCCAAGCGAAGCTAAGTCTTATTGGTCTTAGCAGTACTGAAACGGAGAGATTTTATGGAGCAAGGGATTAGACTAGTGAAGACATGCAAAAATTGAGGTTCTGCCCGGGCTCGAACCGGGGACCTTCTCGGTGTTAACGAGATGTCATAACCAACTAGACCACAGTACCTAACTGTTTTTGTTGAAGCTCAGACAGAGAGTATTGCTTCAAGAGAACGTCCATACCAACACTAGTCCGTTCATAGAGTTCTACAACCTAATCTAGTCTCTCAAAGAATAATGCTGTTGGTTTGTATTATTATATCTTTCCTTTACCGCTTTTTAAGAATGACTTGGTCGGTTACATGCCTCGGTGACTTCTCCGAAAAGGCTTTTTTTTTTCATTTATCTACAGGGTAGATTCTTCCTATATAGATTATTATAGAGGCGGGGTCTCTAGCAAGTTTGCGGATAAAGGTGAGGAAGGGGAAATATGTATTAGTGAGATAGATATACTAGCTGATACAGATCGATTCAGTCTCTGGTCGGATGTGAGTATCTAGAAGTATGCCCGCGCCAACTCGTTCGAACACACCAGGCGCCTTTTGACTTATCAGCAGAACGTACTGGTCTGTCGTTCCATCCTCGTTAATGACCTTACTTTTCCCAACAACCGCACACTTGAAAGGCTCAATGGTCAACTTAGAATAGCTCAAGTCAGTCTGTACCCTCTTTTTCAGGTCGTCCTCGCTGATAGATAGTTGGTGTACTTTAGCCTGCAACCTTCCATCCCAATGAACATCATCATGCGAACTAAAAGGGTTCTGCACATCTCCAGTCCAATTCACTTTGCCAAAGGGTACGTCCAGGTAGTTGATCTTTCCTATGAACGACACCCATGACCACGAAGGCACGGTCTGACCTATCGTATATGGTATCTTTTCCAAGGGGGAAGCTTGGTCGCGTTGCCAAAGAAGTAATCTCTCAAAGTAAGCTGATAGAAGACCATACTCTGCCCGTGACCGGAATGTGCGGCCCAAACGACTCTCCAACCCTAGTAGAGCCTTGGAGCGGTCCGTAGGGTTTGTTAGGTTTAGTGCGCTGTAGGTCTGATACAAGTACTGCACCAGTCGGATACTGTCGTCCTTGTACTTTTGTATGCCGTGATTTGGGAACTTGGAGTCACCCAGAAGGCCGGATTCGCGACTACATCAGATCAGCCAGTCAATCTTTAGTGTAGTTGTTAACTTACTTTCGTAGATGAGCCAATGTCTCACAGTGTACTCCGTGACCACACTCCCAGTACACTTGAGTTGAAGTGAAATGAATCGTGCGGCGAGATAAAGCTCGCTCCTGAAAGACCCAACCGCGTGTGTTCAAAATACCTTGTTCAACATCCTTGCGAAAGTCATCGATAGCTTCAGCGAGATACAGAGGTCCCTTTGAAGTATTTATCCCGATGACCGCCCGTTCCATCCTGTGAGTAAGAAAGCCATCAAGCGAAGATGTTGAGGAACTCGCTGCGATGGTACAATACGCTGAGTTGAAAACATCCTCCATCCTCGCAGCTTCAATCTTCCAGTCTGCTGGGTCTTCTTGAATAATGCAAAGGGAGTCGATCCAGAGGTAGCGGACTTTCAACGCTCTTGTAGCTGTGACAGCGTCCTTAAAGGTTTGGGGCAGTTCGTCAAATGGGATATGCTGTTTCAAGTCTTGAATATTGTCAATGTAAGTGCAAAACCGCTGTTCTTTGGACAGTTTGCCCCAGCAGTGGCTCAGTGCTATATAATTCCCCGCAATACGCTCCTTGGCCGTCTCGACAAGATGCAGAGAAGGGGTGTCTATTGTGCCGACGTGTATGAGCCTTGTTGGAATTTGCTCAAGAGGCTCCTCATTAGACTCTCGTGAAATACAATCGTGGGTTCTATCACATAAATTGATCCACTCGTTGAGAAGTGCGAACTGTTGACGACTGCCAAGTTTAGGAAGAACCGGCAAACCCAACTGTGCTTGACGTGGAGCCGGACCCTTGAGATCTGATAATTGTCAGAATGTGTCTTTGAGTGTGAGGGGCGACGTGCCTGGATCGAGGTAAAATGATACTGCACAATGGTCATTCTTCGATAGTGACAGACGTTGGCTTCGATCAGCAACAGGGTCTCCTGTTTCAGCAGAGACCGTCGAAAAGCTTCGGAATAGAAAGGAACACATCGAGCAACCTCCAGACCCCTGCTCGAGGTCATGCAGAGTTCGACTCAACTCAATATTATCTGCAAGGAAGTCAATCGAACTGCAAGCGTCACAAATTTCCGTCACGATGGTAGGACGAAAAGAGGACCAGTTAAGACACGAAATAAGAAATCGCGCCCATTCACTATCTGGGATGTTTCGCCACCGATTATCAAGTTGACTCGTGTGCTAGTTCCCTCTGTCAGAATCTGGATACCTCAGCATGTTCAGGATACTTACCGACTAGGGCATATCAGCGTCGGAAATAAAGAACGAGGGTTAACGAACGTTCTGTGAGGAAATAATTTGTGGTTAGTGGAACTAGAAGCAGCAGAGGCTTCTAAGTGATATTTTACTCACATACTTGTTCCCAGTTAGTTAGGTGATATGCCATAGACAGGAGGACTTACGTTATCAGGTGGTTGAGGGTTGTTGTCTGTGTGGACATCGGGCTTGGGCCTATTTTTTGCTAGGCTTATAAGACGAGAGTCGAGGGTGTAATATTCACCAAGACACTCCTCCCTGATACCGTCGAGTTTCTCATACAGTGTTTCGGTAACCATGCGATTGTCTACAGGCACTAAAAGGTGCTCGGAGATTAGACTAACAAGCTTGCCAAGAGCTGAAGACTTTGATAAGCTCCCCTTCATCTCGTTGATCAGCTTATTCACAACATGATGCCGAGGGTAAGAATCTCCTTTGGTCTCATAGAACTTGTCCGAAAGCGAGTGCCTAAGATCCTGGTGGAAGCTATGGAGTGTCGATTGACCATAGATAAGCCAGACTGTGAACTCGAGAAACACGCATCCGAGGCTCCAACTGTCGTATCTGCGTGGTATAGCAGCCTTTTTGTGGAGATAACTGAGCATCTCGGGAGGTTCATACCTTTCACTACTCATCCTTGTCGTAGTAGCGGCGCGATACTTTGTATACTCTGTGTGAACCTTTGCAAGGCCCACATCCGCTACTTTTAGTATTCCACGGCTGTGTTCGTCGACTGAGCTGAGAAAATAGAGGATATTGAGCGGTTTGATGTCTCCATGCCGGGTATCCTTAGCGTGGAGCTTCATGATACCACCTGCGATACCGGTCATTTGGTCCAAGGCCCACCTAACAAGGTTTTCGTCAAGGTCGCTTTGATCAGTCCGCCAGAAGGTATCGAGATTGCCTCCTTCGGCCCATGGGAAGATAAAACACCTGGAAGTGCCTTTTGTGTACGCGGCAATTGTTCTTATGAGATGTACATCTTTCAGCTCTCTCATAAGTTCTAGCGTTGTCTTTTCTCTCTCGTAAAACTTCTTCACGTCTGAGTTGGCCATGCTGTTATCAGTGTTCATAAACTTGACAGCGACTTCAACATGTTTCTCCTTGGATTTGGGGTTCTACAAGATGGTCAGACCGACTGCCTGGATGGACAAACGTGGGTACTTACCATTTCGAAACTTGTCAATCTCTGATGATCGATGCGAAGACCAAGTTTGAGAACTTTGCCAAAGTAACCTCTATCTGGCTTGGGGTTGGGAAGGTAGACGAATGGCAGCCGAAGATTCTGATGGAACTCATAGCTAAAGTCGTCTTCCTCAAAGGTCGGGGCCAGGAATGCCCATTGGTATTTCTCATAGTCGTCTTGCGAGATTTCTCTCCATCCAGAAAAATATGGCAACGTCTGATTTGATCCGATACTGCAAACCCTAAGGCAATTATCATCCTCGTCTTCTGCCTCTTTGACTGTGATCGGAAGTTTCGCATCTGTGAAATCTTCCTGTTGAAGATCCTTGATGCCACCTTCTCGATCCGCCGCTATGAAGACGGCAGTCAGAAAGGCCCTGGCTGCTTTCTTCACGATATATGCCGCGAGCTTCCTGTTGTCCTCATCTGGACCGAGTAGTTTATCCAAGATTGCTTTGACATTGGACTCTTGGACAAAAGACTCGACGTCTTTGTTTGCCATGAAGGGCTCACAATGAGCATCTTTCCGCTCTTGTTTCTGTTGGTCGGTAAGCCCACGAGTCTTTCCATTGACCATCAATTCATTGATGGCCTTCTCTGGAGTATCTGGCTTTTTCACTTTTGGTGCCATGTCTGGCAATCGTGTTATCGTGATAGAAAGTTGATTTTTTAGATTTCAGTGACCTATCTCATGAAAACAACTTCCACATCTGTATCAGCTACTTTATACCCAGAAACCAAGAGCCTTGTTCACTAGAGCATCTGTGGGCGTTCTTCATCGGTCGAAGATATCCGGTAGGGATGCCAAAGCCTGGTTTAAGCTAACTAGGGTGAAGAGCTGAAACTGTACTGTCTCTTACAAGTTCTTGATAGGTTCATTTTCGACCACTGTAACTCTCCCTTTCGTGATGCATACCTTTTCAGATAAGCCACCCCAGCCCGTCCGTAAGCCGGTCAACGGATAATCTGCAAATGATTGGATATATCGAGGCTGATTGTCAGGCCACCACACCACTTGTTGGAGGCCTCAAACCAGGTTCTTGTATCTGTACTGAAATCAGGATAAGCAATGCGTGTTTGCTGACACGCAGCCCCCGTGAATTTCGTTCTGGCTGTTACATTCTCTCACGCACCCAAATATGGGCAGAACCGTTTTGACTTTCCGTTACAGGCGGTATTGATGCTCGGTAATCTACAAACTCAAAGCTAATAACAGAAAACCACAAACTCAAGTCCTCTTTCATTCGGGTATCCACCCCTAACTATGATAACGTATATACTGGCTCTCAATCATCTCAGATATACTTTTGGCTGCGACAGTAAAGCATACCTAAGAGAAAGCTTCTGCAAGACCGACAATTAAAACGTAGTAAATCTTTGTGCTTCCCCGTTAGAATGTTCACAATGTGAACAGAGAGAGTACTCACATTAAAAAATCGTTGGCGCTACTGCTGTATGAAGCGGTAGAGATGCTTCTTGGAGTGATATTATATAGAAATCGTTGCGCATTTCCAAACTTTGCACTAAAAGGTTATTCTTGGTGCAAAAGATTTGGAGATTTTGCATGAGAGACTGAGGACTCTTAATGGAATGAGACGGAATTTCTCGTTGAATTAGCATGATTCCGCGATGTTGTTCTCAATGAAAAGCGTATACAATTCGTACAAAGGAAACAGTGGGAAAGGATAAAAGATGGCAGAAGTATCGGAAGGATAATCTGGGCTAAGATCGCTTATATTCTGCGAGAAAAGGGGAGACATTGTTTGCCTCATGGCCTTACATTCATGCAGCACGGGGTTTGATTTGCGAGGGCGGGACCTGACAGGCCATTTGAACTTTTTGGTACAATTGTTCCTGACCGAGTCTCATTGGAGTTAGTTCGTAGGACTCATCCATCTCGATCTGCAGGTCTCAGAAACTAGGCTGTGCTGACCTATGGCAGTAGTCCATGTAGGTCATAGCCTCCGTCATATCCCCTATTTAAAGACATCGCCACTTCGTCACGGTAGTAGCTGAAGAGAATCCTCCACAAGGGTCTGTCAGCAGACCTGCTGGAAGTCCTTGTGACTGTAACTTGCATATGGTGGCTTAAATACTCAATAATCGGCCTTGCCTCCCACCTCATAGCCTGCATCATCAGCCCTGTCAGAACACCATTCGCATTCGCGAGGCTACAAGGTATCTACGATAGAGTGATAGAGTGTCTCGGCTTGCTAATTAGCCGCTCGAATCTTGCTTCATCCTGCACTTTATGCAGCCTTCCTAGGCTTTATCAACAATGACATTGTTAATGATATGTCAGGAGCTTTACCAATATTAACCAGCCCTTTATTTTCAGCCGCTTGTCATATCTAGCAGTTCTACTACTTTTAGTAATAATGCAGAGAGGAAATTACCGCGATGGTGGCCTTCTGAAACAAGGCTCTGGTGTTAAACATAATTACAAAAACGCTGTCGTCGGAAAGTAAACGCGCGAAGGTGCCTTTTGCTCCAGATTTGTTCATTCGACTACTTCAACCTCACAATTTTGAACTTCCATATCCACTTCTTGCTTTTGTCTTTCCAGACCATTTACGCATAGCCACGTCTTTAGGGCCTCAACTGAGTCATTCTCCATAGAATTACAAGCCAGGCCTAGCAACATGGGTGAGCCTAGTAATCATCACCCTGGGCTCATTCACACGAATGGTAACAACCCAGATGCCCAGACGAACAACAAACTGCGTGGGGGTTCCGTAAGCCAAGTCATAGCCGAGATGATCCGCAGCGCAATAAAACCTTCCCCCAAGTATCGCAACAGACCCGAGGCCTTCGTATTGGAGTGCAGGCTTTCTATCCAT
>JAAVUF010000883.1:0-29314 GCA_014898995.1 Fusarium sibiricum | reverse complement strand
CCGGCTAGCCAACGAGTACACGGAAAACGTGTCCGAGTCGAGCATCCAACCAATGACAACTCATGCTTGGCTGCTTTGCTTTCCTTTGCTTTGCCTTGCTTGACATTGTTTTTCAATCACCGTTGGGTCATGATAATACACTTTTCTTGACTGAAAGACTTCTCATTCGTCATGCTATCAGGTTTTGTCTCGGCATACAAGAAACCCGGTGACAAGGTTGGCCGAGTAAAATCCCTTACTTCCTTTTCCTCACTCTTCGTCGCCAAATCTAACTGCTATGCGTCCTTGGACAAAGTATACACATCAAAACATTCTTGTTCGTTTTATAAGAATTTATAGGAATTATATTAAGAAATAAAACACAAGTGCAAATCAGAATCTTTCCTTTGGGTAACTACCCTATAGACTACTCCAGACAAGACCTTTGACTTTCAATGGCATCAGATGTCCTACCTTGGACTAACGTCGATTCCCAGAGAATTAAAGTAACCCAATTATCCTCGTAAAGAGTTTTATCTGATAGTTTAAATGCCAGATCTATTACTTGTTTTCTATCGGTAGTTGTATTTTTGGGTTAGAGATTCCATACACGTGGTACTCATTCGACGTGAAGTGGATACGACACAACGCCTCACGATACCCCTTGAACTTTTTACTACAACGTCCTTGACAAAATCTCCATGCCAGATTGTTTAATGCTTTGTACAATATCATCGAATTATTCTCTGGATGGTAGAATGACCTCTGACTTATCATACTGTCCAGTCTAGCACGAACCTTCATAGTACCTCCCCCCCGAACCACGATAGTCAATATACTCGAACACAAAAGGACAATGCCACGACGAATCTAATCACGACGATTCGTACCATTCGATAAATTAGCTCTCATCAGTTCAACTACACCGCTCTACGCAAAGACCCGACCAAACGTTAAAGCCTTGCTAGTGCATCTTATCGAACAAAACGCCTATATGCACAGCTATGGACGTACGAAGTGACAACTCAGATGCGACGCTGCTCTCCGGCTGTCTCAATAGGCCCTTTCTTAGTGATCATGCACGGAATCCGAGTGGTAAAATACCCTTGACGCGTGCGATCGATGATACCTGTCCACAAGGTCGGGATCGAGTCCATCTCCACGACGCTTCAATACCCTCGAGAAACCCATCACAACGTCTGATCGTCGATTTAATGCCCGACCGTACCAATCATAAATACATAGACTACACAGACACTTTATGGAATATACCGGATATCCCTTCCAATCGAGACCACAACGCAACGCGAATGCACAACCCCTACTTACCTTCAACGAAAACGGCCAAGCACCTTTTCAGTCCAACGGTCCAAGGAGTCTAGAACATGACAATATCGTAGAAGTCTCTGTCCTACGTAGAAGTACGTTAGGTTCTCTCCGTTCTGTCTCTCTTCTCTTCCATGCGATTGGCGTTTGATCAGGGTGGCTAGTCACTTCTAAGATTATGCTTTACGTCTAGGTAACGTGTCTATTAGTCCCGCCGTTGCGCTTAATCGTGTTTTGAGTTGCTCGTAGATGATGCACATATCAAAGGAGGGCCTATCAGCTTCGTGCGCAGAACTGTAGTCTCGCTGTATCTTTGTTCTCACTCGGACTCCGTAATGTTTTCCACCACCGTTTATATTGAGGCCTCTTCTGTCGATCTTATCGTTCTGACGATGCATACACTATAACGTAATCCTGCATTTACGTGCCAACCACCCTGGTGTGTCTGCAACTGCTGTTGCTAGTAGTTATCTACTATACGAATGGTTGTACGTACCTCGACTGTTCACTTTTGTCGGGTCATCCCGCAGGCTATAATATTCAGACGATCTAGGTGCACCGGAGCAATCCCGTGGATCAGGGGACTCCGCCGCTGATGCCAGAAGGGATCTTACGCATGTCTCTGTGTCTCCCGACAAGATGATCAGTACAGTGTAAATCAAATGGATGCATGTCTTTGCATTGCACCCCCTTGGCCTAGGTGCATTAGACTTGCTTCTGTTGTATGGAATCACTCACCTACCCTGCCACAGTTGATCCCTACATGCATCGGCCTAGTCGAAATGAAACAGGATAATGATCCGAGTATTGTGATGGGTAAACAACTCCTATATGTATATAAACCAGACAAGGTCGTCCCGAGGTAAGGGCACCACAGACACGAGGCTTGCTAGGGACACTGCTAGCCTTATGCCTGTATGCCCACCATTGAGAGTGGGCGGAAGCAGCTGACAAAGGAAGGGGGAGCACAGAGGGTCATCCGTGATCAACCCTAATCAAACCTGTTTCTTGTGCGCCATTGCAGAGACTTTTCAGCTGGGACTGTCTTTGGATGGAATCTTTTGTGGAGTGCCACCCTGCTGACACAAAGCCATATCGCCATGTTTGTGCCGTACAGGAAGCAAACCTACCCGGAGCAGGCTTGTGAGATTATGTTATCACCTTGTATGATCGAATCTTTGAAGAGGGTTGACAAATCTTGTTTCAATATATAGGATATCCTCATGGTGACGGAGTGTCGTGCAAAGACTCGCCCCTTTTCCTTTATGTCGAACGAATTGCGCCATTCTTAGTAATCGACCATAAATATGTGAATGAGAAGACGATTGAATCACGAAAGGCCGACGTCGATATTATCAACCATTCTCATTGCTGTGAAACCCTAGACATCTATATGACAAGTGACCTTCACACACATTAAAATCCTATCCAACCGACGGGCAGTGTCAACGCTAAGATGCATGTGAATCATGCTCCTTTCCAGGGGGAAACGCCATGTTAATCTTATCCCACAAGTTCCCATCGAATCAGATCAATGATTTGGCGGAAACCTTCCGGCAGTTCTCTCACTCAAGTGAGGGAATTCGGTAAAGCTGATGCCACAAGTTTGTCACTGCCACAACAAACACGACCTAAGTTATATAACCAGTATCACCTGGTTTGTTCTTCCACTTGATTTTACTTGATAAATTAACTACAAACCGTGGGCAATTTTATACCCTTGAGAGTATGGTGAGGGAAATACTTCCCAAGGCAAACACGTCAACGACGCGTGATGCTTCGAGATCCGAGGTATGCGAGGGGATACCAAAGAGATACCAGGTTCCGATTGCATGTCACAGTAAGTCTACGAGTTTTAAAGGAACTAACTTCTATTCTAACTCCGGTAACAGACTGCAGACGTCGTAAAGTCAAGGTACGTTTGTTCCCCAGAGCACGCCGTGTTCTGCCCTTGCCCTTGCTTCATCTGATGTAGGAGTTCGCAGTGCGACGACCGCAGACCGAAATGCACTTCTTGTCTGTCATCGAGTGAAGATTGCAGTTTCCCCGTCTCGCGTTTCGGGCGGACCATCTATTTCGATGATCTGCCTTACACGGGGCAGAGGTACCAATCTCTGTTGACAGTAGTCGAACTGATCCGCGTGGCGGAAGGGAGGAGTTGGACGAGATGCTACGACAGATCCGAAGCGCCAAATCGGTTCACGATTTCCTGAATAGTCTGGACGAAGCAGCTTTGCTATTGCCGCTCAACGCATTACCTAGATCAAGTGAACGTGCTCAGAGAGATCAGCGGTGAAAGCTGGGTCAAGGCAAAAACAACACAGGATACTCGAGGCCACACAAGAAAGAAAAAAACTACGAGCACATCGATAACGAACCGGAATACGAAAAGCCTTTCATTAAATACGAGAGACAAACGAAGGCAAATACCTACACGATAGTCTACACCATCCCTTGTTGGTGCTAGGGCAAGGCACGACCTTGAAACAGATCGATCTATACGTCGACCCTGAAATAACCCGCAAGCTCTACCGATGATTGAGGAGCTGAACAAGGCTTTGTCGGTCCATACCGAGGTGAACAAATTTTTATCAGGGGCAGGGTATAACTTTATTTCGACTTGGTTACAGCATCGAACGAACGACTCCTGCGCGTAAGCCTCGGGTTGCCTATTTAGGACGAGAGGAGAGGAGAGGAGCGGAGAGGATATGGTTATATCCGGGGGAGCATGTCAGAGTGTATACGATGAGACTGCGATGGAGGAAAATAATGGAAACAAAATCGATAGCTTACAAGAGCTACATACAGTCAGTTAACTCCATCTCTAATGTTGAGATTTCATTGTCTTTTAAGAGCTGTTGGTCTGTCCCTACAATAAAGTAGTTTGGTTGATGCTTATAGCGGGGTGACTCAGCCGATTCCAATTGCCGTAGGGCATTCAGAGAGAGTCAATGCGGGGTCTCCGCAATGTCCAATCTCCACGTCCGGCCCGACACTCGACGGTATCCGTATCGGTATACCCAAGGTACTACAGAGAGGGAGAACTAATAGTCTATTCTGGAGCCTCAATATAATACTAAGCCGTCTCTTACCAAGACTTCAACAATTCATCAAGACAATCATCACAATTACACTGCACATTGCCTACCTACTCGGTTAAGAACCCCTGGTCAGCCACGTTACCTTGGCGACACAAAAACACAGGACAGTACAGGACACAAGATCACAAGCAAAGACAGAAAATACAAGACATACACAACACACAAACATCACATCATGGCTACAGACACACCTCAACCTGCGTATGCGGGACAACCTGCCAATGTACCCGGCGCAAACGTCTTTGACTTTATATTCAGCAACCCTTTTCAGCACGAGAGCGATTTTGTCCCTAGAGCCAGAAGGGTACCTCAGATTCGTGATGACCAGCCCATTTTCACAGACCACGCCAGCGGTAAGTCGCTCTCATATGAGATCTCATAAACTCATCACATTCAATTGTATGTACATCTTACTAACACTTTCAGACCGCCCCCTCACATTCTCCCGTGTAAAACGCGATGCCCTCACTCTAGCTTCAAACCTCCAATCTCTAGGGCTGGATCCAAATGCCCTTGAGACTCTCCCCCCAACGGCATCATGCGCGGGCCCAGAAGTCGCCCCAGTTGTGCTTATCCAGCTCCCCAATTGCCTCCCTTTTGCTACTTTGTTCATGGGCACCATCGCAGCTGGTCTCACCGCCACGCTTGCCTCTCCGTCGCTGACAACCACTGAACTCGCATGGGTCATCAAAAACTCTCGCCCGCGCGTCCTTTTCACATCAAAGGCCCTTCTTGACACCGTCGAGAAGGCGCTGGAGTCTCAAGAAGATGAGGCTTACAAGAATAGTGTACGCGTCTACACTGTCGACATAGCCAGGGACTTGTATCCTATTTCGCCCGCGTCACATGCAGAGGACGGTGACTGGAGGAACCTCCTCGTCAACACGAGCTCTCCTCTCACTGCCGGTCACTCATTCCCTCCCGAATCAGCTACTACACGCACAGCCGTCATCCTCTGGTCATCCGGCACATCAGGTCGATCCAAGGGTGTCCTACTCTCTCACCAAGCCATCAACTTCTCTGTCGCGTCGCTGTGGCACGACGCAGACTTTTACAGCTTCCACCAGCGATGGTTGGGCTACGTACCCTTCTACCACGTCTTTGGCCTGACCAACATCTTTCTGCTGGCTTTCGCGACCGGATCAAGCGTATTTACCATGCCTGCATTTAAGCTCGACACCGTCTTGTCTTCTATTCCACGACGACAGATCACCTACCTTCACATGGCGCCACCCGTCGCAGTTATGCTCGCCAAGTCACCCATCGTAGAACCCTTTGCGCGTCGCGATGCACGGGGTCGCAATGCATTTAGCAGCGTTGTCGGAGGCGTGACAGGCGGCGCGCCCCTAGGTCACGAAGTCGTAGAAAAGGTCTTCCAACGCCTGGGCTTCCTCGTCCGATTGGGATACGGCATGTCTGAAGCGTGCAGCATCACAGTACAAAGAGGTCTACGAGAGAAGGACATGCACGGCTACAAGAATGACACAGGCAAACCTCACTGGGGCGTGGAACTCATGATCGCAGCATCTGGAGAGGCAGACTCGACCTCCTCGGACGACTCTACCACCAAAGCCGCACCGTTTGGCGCACCGGGCGAGATCCTCGTTAGATCGCCTGGTTTAATGACGGCTTACGTCCCCACACAAGGCCTCGGGGGCACTGAAACACCCGACATGAGCGTCACGGCCGAAGCCCTCACATCCGACGGCTGGCTTCGCACCGGCGACGTAGGAACGCTCGACGCGGAAGGCAACCTGTGCATCACCGACCGTATCAAAGAACTCATCAAAGTGCGCGCCTTCCAAGTCGCGCCCGCGGAGCTGGAAGCTATCCTCTGCAGCAGCGACGCTGTGGCGGATGCTGGTGTGGTGGGAGTGTACGACAAGACCGAAGCGACAGAGTGGCCGCGCGCGTACGTGGTAGCTGCAGACCAGAACAAGTCAGAGGCTGACCTCAAGACGCTGGCGCACGATCTCAAGACTTTGGTGGAGAGCCACGCTGCAAGGTACAAGTGGCTTGTTGGCGGTATTGTCTTTGTAAAGGCGATTCCCAAATCACCAAGCGGAAAGATCCTGCGAAGAGTGATCCGCGATGGTGGTGTGCAGGGCTTCGAGGTGATGCCGTACCAACGCAAGAAGCGCGATGCCAAGCTGTAGACAAGAAAGAACTGGAGACAGATTTTAGACCAAACCCAATCATGTACAAAGAACAAGCCGAGCGAGCATTTAATACAAAATTTCCCTTTTTCTCTGTCTTTCACAGGAATTTTTCTTTTATTAATTAAAATTAATTCTAGTCTATGGGGTACGAACAGATAGGCTTGGCTGTGCGACAACCACACCAGCTCTGTTTACCACCAGATTACGAATGCATATCTTCTGATTGGTGGATGACATCAAGGGTGACGATGGAGTCGGCATCGGTCTATTCCCTTTTGGAGAAGCGTCAAGTTCGGTCTGTGCAACAAGGTGGAGAGACAAAGAGCGAGGAAAGGGTATAAGACAGGCCGTCAAGAACGGTGAATTGGGGAAAAGCCATCGAGAGATATCGGTGAATTTCTATCGTGCTCGTTGCTTATAAATTGACAAGACACTGTGGCGAATGAATTGCTTTATTTAAACAAGTACAGTATTAAAAGTCTAAAACACCATACGATTATCACCAGACTTTTACCATCCTACTCTACCACAATGACGCACATTTCAGAAACACGTCCCCTTCTCCCCTCAGAGCCAGCCATCGAGCGCTCAATCTCCTATCAAAGCAACCATACTCCCTACGACACACGTGCTCTGCATCCTTGCCATAGCAAACATGAAGAATGCCATGTCGACTACAGCGACATCCTACGCGACATCATCATTGGCTTCTCCGACGGTCTTACAGTACCCTTTGCCCTGACAGCCGGTCTATCCAGTCTCGGCAGCGCTAAAGTTGTCATCATTGCTGGTCTGGCAGAGCTCTTCTCCGGCATGATCAGCATGGGTCTAGGCGCTTACCTCGCTGCCGTCACAGAGCGCGACGCCTACCATTCGCAAGCAGAGAAAAAAGAGTTCGCAGTGCACAACAGACCCGCTGATGAGAGAACGGGTGTATACGATGTGCTGCAAAGGTACAACGTTTCAAGAAGCTCTGCAGCACCACTAGTCGACGAGCTATGCAAGAATCCCAGCGAGTGGGTGCGCTTCATGATGGACTTTGAGCTCAAGCTCGAAGAGCCCAACGTGCACCGCGCGTGGATTTCTGCCGTCACCATGGGCCTGAGCTACTTCATCGGTGGCCTTATCCCCATGATTCCCTACTTTGTCATGTCGCGCGTCCGCGAGGCACTATTGGTCTCGATCGGAATCACGGTTGCAGTATTGTTGGTGTTTGGGTACGTCAAGAACTACGTTGCCATTCGAAACCATCGCGCGGGAGTTTGGGGAGCGGTGCAGACGCTGGTTATCGGCATGTTGGCGGCGGGCACAAGTTATGCGATCGTGAGGGGTTTGGATTCGGGTGATGTTTGAGTTGGAGCGAGGATGTGCTTTCTAACGATCGAGGCGATGGATACGGCGTTCGATGGTGTTTCTTTCTGGATGGGTTAGGACGAGTGTATACCTCATGATGGACGGATGAATTGTTTTGGTTCAGGACAGGATGATCGCATGGGAAAAAGTAATGATTGAGAATATTCGTATTTTAACGACCGAAATGACAAAACCTCATTCCTCCTCTTAATTTCTCCCCTCTTCCGCCCACCAGCTTCCTTTGCTACCAACACCACCACCATTAGTATTATCCTTGAGCCTGAAGAAAGTACTGACCTGAGAAAAAAGGTGAAGCCATCGCCCTCCCCAGAGTGATCGGAATTGAGTCATCCTGTTCGCAAGCAAACAGGACGCCGCGTATCGCACTTCAGTTTTTCTCCAACAAGCCTCGCAAAGACTTCCCATAGAGTACGGACGAAAACGAGTTCGCCGCTCTGAGATTTCTGATATCATTTGCAGACGTGACATTGACGCCAGGCCGTTACCGGCAGACCAAACCAAATACTGCTAGATAGCGGTACGGTTGGATGGATTTGAGGCTTACTCCGAATTTCCCACATGCGTAGGTGACGATAGAAAACCGAGGTTCTCTTTTGTCTCGAGAGATTCGCGCGGAATCTCTCTGTTTGTAGCATGGAAACGCAGCGTTGGGGAGGGCGATGAGCTTGAAGAGGAAAGGAAGAAGTTTTGGTGAGGGAAGGAAGGGTTTTTATTGTGTGGGCCAGTTTTGCCGAGATTGGGCCGTGGGATAGGCAGTGTAGGGTAGACATAGAGTTTGAGCTGCACCTTGACTTTTTAACATTGTGATGGGTTAGGTTTGGAAATGTAGAATGGTTTTTTCTAGTGTCCTGTCTACAGTCAGCATGTCAACAAATGGAATCATGTTCATTTTATTCACTATTTCTTGTCGTGGGACGTACTTTGCGTGATTAGATCAATTGGCTGCTTGGTTCAGCCTCGAATCCACTTACGTCAAAGCATCCATCTTGTTTGGAAATTCATTGCTGTAGACGAAGATCTCTCCCTGTCTTGTATCGAACCAGTATTTATTTATGACTCCAAGACTGGAACTGCATGTACTTCTGAATATCTTGATTGATTCATCATTCTACCTATGTTTTCCTTTTTGCTATCGAAAGAAACGGGCTAGTATCAGTGTTGAAATCAATGGATAATCATCCTGCGTAATACTCCCAATCAGGTACTAGACTAGTCATGCAAGGGACGAGGCCAGGAGCGTGTATGGTTTAATAATGTCTAATTTGATAAATGCCTACGTGATAGTGACACAACACGTAGCCTTGTTTCTGTAAACCGGGAATAATCCAGGTCGCGTGGTAAAAGCTGAGTCAGGCGGCAGACGTCAAGCTAAGGAGCTAAACTAGAATGGTGGCAGAATCCTTCCACCTTCCAACTGACTGGATTAACTACACCCCTGGAATCCCGCAATTTCTCCCCCTCAAAGGGGAAAAAAGCCTATCCTCTCTTCCAGCCCCCCATCTCTCCATCTGCCGTACGTGTACCGGCATAGCAAGAGCGTTATGGCTCCTCAGAAGCCGCTACGACCATCAAGTCGAAAGCCATGTCCATCTCAGGCTTTGTCCTTGTCGTCATCGGGTACTCAGCTGGCGAGGCTGTCTGGATCAGCTCGGAAGGCCGGGTACGTCCCCGCCTGCGAGCCATGCCGCAAGCGCAAGAAAAAGGTTCGGCATTTCATTACTGCTCCTAAATTGTATGGCGTGGTAGTCGGAATTGAAACGAACGTGCACTATGCGTCTTTCTAGACGGCCCCGTGCTGACGATGACTTCATCCAAAAAAAGGCGTCACTTGAATTAACTGACAAAACCTTGTGCCGCAGTGTGATCGGAGCCGACCAGCTTGCATAAAATGTACAGAGCGTGACTTGCAATGCGAGTATCTTGATGGGCCTCCGGCACCAGCCAGTTCGGTTCAGCTTGAGAGACTGGAAAGGCTGAGGCAAGATCCAAGCGCCCTTTCTCATCTCTTGGCGACGCTGCCGTATTTCGAAGCCTTGGAGCTTTTTGACATGTTTCGAAAAATGCCCAGGGATGCATCAGCTGCTGCTTCATCGATTCATACTCCGAAATCTTCTTCGTCGGCAAGGTCGCCTCCTTCGTGGGCACCTTTGACTACGCAGTGTCCCTCGCCAATGCGCTATACTCTTGCTGGTAGTCTTTTGCCGCCGGCATCCAGTCCAATGGAACAAGAGCTCATGGTCCGACACCCTATCGCCTATCCGGTTCTGATGCCCATCGCTGTCAACTCGCTCCCTCTTGAGGCACTTCTCGTCCCACGAAACCCCGAGATGCTGGGAAAACGTCTTTTGCTCAGTGACACCACTTACTCAGAACCGCTTGACACAGCCAAGAAGAAAGACGACAAACATGACGAGGCTATCGATTGGTGCAAGAGTCTACCACACTTGGCGAAACAACATATTGATCTTCTGCGCCAGGTTGATATAACCCTGTGGACAGACTTACCCATCCCCAATGACTTTGCCATTCGGGTAATCGCGCTGTATCTCAACAATGATTTTCCAGTTCTTCCTCTTTTCAATGCAGACCTGTTCCTTCATGATCTTTCCCAAAATCGACCATATTTCTGTTCTAGGCTGCTAGTATCAGCCCTCTTGACGTGGGCTTGTGTAGGTATATCCAGCCAGAAAGATGACCCAAAGCTGACCGTGAGTATAGCAAGCTTATACTTGCATACACCCCAAAGCAGCCTCCTGGAGTTCACTCTTCTTTCTTGACGCGCAAGCGCAGTGGAGCCAGCTGAACCGCCTCGAATCCGTTACTTTATGCAACATCTCTGCATCGCAACTCATGTGCATGGCATCTGTGACATATGGACAAGACGAACTTGCGTTTGTGTTTCACAAAAGGGAATCGAGATTGCAAAAACAATGGGTCTTTTGAATGTTGATCCCAAATCGCAGTCGGCAGCAGCATGGGTTCATGGGTATCCGGATTGGCAGAAAGCTGCTTCGTATACGGCTTGGGGCGTTTTCAATTGGTCCTGGTAAGTCGATGCGTTTGTGCTGGCCATTTCCCTTTCTCGACTGACGTTGACATGTCGAACCCAGTATTTTCACTCTTCATTATCATAAAACCGAAGCTGAGATCCCACCCGGGTTGATGATGCCTGGGGATGTTGATATTGCCCTAGCCACCGAAAATGAGACTACAGTCTCACTACCGGAGAGTGTCGAGGTGTTTCGTGCGATGTGCCAACTTTGGACAACTTTTCTTCCTATGGCCAGGATATACCATGGCCCAGGCCTAGAAGAATTTTTGAATCAGACGGAAGCTCTCGAATACGTGGAGGGCACTTACCGCCAACTGCTCACTTGGGCAGATCAGTTACCGTTGAGGCTGGTCCGACAACCTGGCAACAGCCATGCCGTTTATCTCATGCAGTAAGACCTGAAGCTCGATGGATGATGTCCAAGGCTGATCTCTCCAGTACATACTATCACGCCGTCATCACAGACCTTTTCCGTCCCTTTCTGCAGCAGCCGGATCGCTCCTCCACCCCACTGCGAACATTTGCCGCAGACCGCGCAAATCCACAAACGGTATATCACGTCTCGATCCGTCAAATGAAACGTCTCCTGCTCTCCTATCGTCTCGAATTCCAGCTCGAAGCTCTCTCGGTCCTGTGGCAAACCGGCGTGATATACGTCGCCAACGCCACGATACGCCCAGACTATCATAATAAAGACGAGATGCAGTTCTTTGTGAACATGTGCGTTGCGAGCCTTGAAGAGCTCTCCATGTCATACAGAGTCTTCGGGGCAATAACCAAGGGTATCATGAGTATGGCGATCCGGCAGGGGAGTATAGAGCGGACGCAGGTGAAACGTGCGAGGAGGAGATTGAGGGAAACTGAAAAGCGGTTCGTGGCCGATGAAAGTAGTACAGACGAGATGATGGCCAAGTGGATGGTCGATTTGGACCTAGCGCTCACCAACTCTGTTGAGGCGCAGGGAGGTAGACTTGCGAGGGAGTTTGATCGGATGAGTGATCTGGGCCACGACGATGGGGAGTAAGTGATAGTCGTGTTGCTTTAGTCGTAGTCGGGCGATTGACCTCCTTTGTTTCTCTTCTGGATAATAAACAAAGAGAGAAGAAGACGGAACTCGACAGAAGCCAGCATCCTCCTGAACGATTCGAAAATAAATCCCTGCTGGTATACCTATCTCTGGACTTGTAATAAAGAGATCAAAGTGCATGCTTGAATCTCATGTTATCGATGGCTGCTACCCATGGTAGAAGTAGATTCCCGACTGAGTGTGAGGTTCTTGCGTGCGATGCGCTTTGTTTGAACAAGTCCGCACACATTGCATAGAAGCCCTGCGCCGACAGTATTCCCTCGCCAGCGAGGTGTTTCCGTTGCGCCGCATAGATCGCAGCGTTTTACTGCCGATGTAGCATGGTCGTGGACCTGCTTTTTGTTGTTGTCAGGTACCAAGTACACTCAAGAAAGAAAGAAACAAAACACACAGTTTGCAGCACATTTTGGCTGTGACGGCTTGAGCGTGATGTCGTGTGAGATCGTGACGATGATACCCTGGTAGAATCCCTGCGTGAGCTACGCTTCTTGGGGATAGCGCCTGGGACTATTGCCGATGACGATGGTGACTCTGGCACCTCAGTGAGAGTTTGTAGTTGTGAGAATTGATGGTCATGGAGTTGTTGTTCACGAATTGACGTCTCGTAATCCTGAAGGGCCTTTCGTAGTTTTAGTTAAATTAAAAAAATCCGAATTTAATTTAAGAGGAAAAAGGAACGCATACAGTTGAGAGCTCTTTTGTGTCAAAGGTACTGGAGGGAGGGCCACTCGGCGGTAAAAAGAAGTTGCTGCTGTCAGGCATTTTATAAAAGACGCTTGCCTGGTGTTGGACACAAATAGATCGATCGAGATTTAGATTTGATTTGGAAAATCGAGATCCAATCGTGGAAACAGTGTGGTCAATTAATGGAGAAAAAAGTGAGATTGCGATGATTTTCTGTGAAAGAATGGTGAAATGTTGAGTACAGAATATGGAATTCTAGGTCATGTTAGACAGCCGAGAGAATTCGGTCTCACAAAGGAGTGCCCGATGCCCAAGTCTTGATGTGGTCGTAGGAATCGGTCGATTTATGTTCGATCTAAGCGAGAGTCTGGGACCATGACCAATCAAAAGTGGTCGGACCTCCGTTAGATGGAGATGGGGACATGGACATGGGGGACAAGAGAGACGATAGGCGTGAGCGTTGTTGAGAGCAACCAATTGCATGCAGTAGCGATGAACGAAACTCCGCAGTTGAACAAGACTTTCGCTACGATTTACCCCAGACTGAGTTTAAGGAAAATGCCAAGTTATTGGAGAAAGATACGATGGATGCAAGTCATTTAAACCCCACGGGTTTATGATCTGTCGGATGAGATAAATAGTGCCGTGTTCGTCGTTCCCTTGACGCTAGAACGTTCTTCCAGCCCCTGTAGACAGAAACTAATAACGTTGTTTCTTGACGGCCCGCCATAATCACCCCCCGTTCACCGGCCACGGCCGAAGAGTTGTAGGGTTTATCCTTTCTCTATGAGCATCGTGTAGAACTGAACGGAATTCTGGTGGATAAGAACTTGATTTGATTTTTGTCGCGTGGACAGCTCTACGATTCTCCGTCCAGAAGGAATACAGTGAGTACCTACTAAGGCAGGGGAGGGAAGACAAGCATCATTACTCAGTGGGCTGACAAGGCCATGACTGCGACTACGTGATTAATTGATATTGTTATCAAGTCGAGATAGCAACCGTCTATATACTCTAAACCCAATCCAATAGGATAAAAACAGAACACGACCCAACTCCGGCTTATGTACGTTCTAGAATTCCAGAAATAAACAAAAACAAAAACAAAAACACTGGCAGCAGCAATTGATAGTCACGACCAGGCGCTGTCAGCGGTTGACATGGAATCGCCCCGGCTGGACTGAGCAAGACGCTTGCGCACGATGAGTTTCTTGTCATGCAACAAACCGCACACGTTGCAGAACAAACGACTTCCAAATCCGGACTCTTGCCAGCGTGGTGTATCAGTCACGCCGCATAAGTAGCAGCGCTTTGACTTTCTCGACACTACCGAAGATGCAGAGTTGGCCGTGTTCTGTCGCGATAGTCGCTTGGGTCGACGGTGAGATCTCTTTGGTGTGCGAGCATTCGACGAAGGATATTCATAAGGTGTAGATCGCAGCGCGTCGCCTAGCGCTTGAGTAATGTTGTCCTCCGCAAAGGTGACGGTTGTCTCATCGATAGGCGACGGATTGTTGAGGAATTGGTCTATATCGTAAGATTGTTGAAGCTGTTGTAGCACGTGCGCATCTTGCAAGAGCTTTGTCTGCTTCAAAGGTTACAAGATGTTTTTTTATTCATTTTGTTTTTGTTTTGGCGGGCCTGGTAAGAGATAGGTAGTAGGTAGTCCGTACCGTCTGGATCTTGTTCGCATCAATAGTATTGGCCCCGCTAGCAGGCGGTAAGAAGAAGTTCCTGGACAAGGCCATGGTTTCATCGGCTGGAGGAATCATTGAGCCAAGCGAAAGTCTATCACGCAGTGCGAATGATGAAAGAGTAATGGCAGCTGAGAGTAAGCTTTTGTCAAAGAGAAAATGGAACGAAAAAAAAGAAGGAGTGCAGTGAGATTAAGAATATTCAGCTTGGACGACGTTTCAAACCCGATCCTCAGAACCCGGAGCTACTGGTTAGATCGGCGCTTGACGTCAGGATCGAAAGAATGAGCCCACACAGACACAACTGTAAAAGGTATAGCGTGGCATAGTTCTAGGGTCCAGCATCCGAAGGGAATGAGACGGAACCAATAATAGAACTTTGGTTGTCCTTTTCCAATCAAAAATTACTCTTTTCTCAGGTATGAAGTGGATGCCGGACTTGAATAGTGTCAACAAAAACCAGGCCATGTCCCAGACATCCGGGTCATTTGAGGTTGTGTCGGTCAGCTCTGCTTGCAGTAGAGGGAGGAGGTCTCAAAAGCGGTAAAGAGTTGCGGTGATGGCTAGCTGTTCAGACGCAGGAACTAAAACGGTCCCTGGATAAATTACTTAATTTTTCACAGGTTGTGTGGCTCCAGGGTCTGAAGGGTCCGGATCGTACTGGGATCTTATCGTAGATCTTCGCATAAAGGGTCCAATGTTAAGTGGGAAACGAGAAAAACATAAAAATAGTAGGCGTCGATGACGGATTCCTGGCTGGTTTATATACATCGGGAGTTGCATGTGGCTGGGCCCAGAAGCAGTATGCCCAAGACTGGTCCGTGGCAGGGATGGATCTCTAGGTACTAACTGTGACTAGTGATGTCTCTTCCCGTGTGATCTATGGTTGGAATGACCAATCTCGTCAACATAAGATACCCTGAAACCACGAGGTTTAGCATATGACCCAACCATGCTCAATACAAGCTAATTACCTCAAAGGATGGAATGGGAGTCGGAGTCGGACATATGGCGGATTTATCTACGGGCTTGGAGAACCAAGCATTGTTCCAGATGGGGCGTCTTTCGGCATATTCCGAAAACGGAAACGCTCAGCCATGTAGATACAAGTAGAGTGTAGACAAGACCTTGATAGAACATATCATCCATCATACAGTTTCAAGAGTGAATGAACGAATTCTATTGGAACCAAATATATATATCTCGAAAGGAATGAAGAAAAAACGCTCTTCTGTAACCAAGTTACCCAAGTCATCCCATACCCCATACCCTATCAGTCTTCGCTGGGAAGCCATATCGGATCAAATAAAGTGCTAGTCTAGCTAGACCCTTTACCCGTCACAGTAACCTTCCTAGAAGCCACCGTTGGGGTTGGGGTTAGGAATAACGCTTCCACCCTGTTGAACATCAGGAATGACCGAAACACCAGTCAACGCAGCAAGTTCCTTGTGTCTGCGCAGGCTAAAGTCCTGGTTATCAAAGTTCTGGTTGATGACACCCACCATACCCATCTGGCAGTGGTTACCCTTTTGCTGAGCGCAGTAGTACCAGATAGGCTTGGTGTCCTCCACGACAATTTGGAAAACGTCGGGAGCTTGGCCCTCGGTCGTGGCAAAGTTGAAGCCGGCGAAGAAACCTGTACCGTCGGCGAGAGGCTCACAGGGCTCGCCGAAGCTAGACTGGGCGACGGTGTGGTTGGCGGGGAGGAAGTGCCACTCGACTACGTCGCCGACTTCAGCAACTACGTTGTCGGGATCGAAGCGAAGACCACCGAGACCGGCGTTGACAGAATGAGTTACGCCTGTGAGAGTGACCGTCTTGTCGGGGGTGGAGCGGACAGTCTTTGAGGCGGGTGCTGCCGAGACTACGGCAGCGAGGAGAAGAGAAACGGAGAAGATCTTGGAGAACATTTTGATGTTGTTGTAGTAAAATTGAAAGGAAGGATGTGCGTTGGTGTTGTAGTTGGAGTGAAGAGTTATGGAGTTGATTGTTTGTTTGTATTGCAGTGAAGTGATGAGAATTATTAATTGAAGCGAGCATACCGTCTCATTATATACAAAATCGACTCTTCATCGAGTCTATTTTGGCCATTAATATTAGTATACTACTACATCTGCATCTCCAAGTTCCATGCCACCGCCTCACCTTAGCTGGGAATAGCAACAAAGTCATACATCTCGACTCAGCCCAACCAAGATTCCCGGAACTCTTACCTCCCGAGACCTGTCAAACTCAGCACGGCCTTGAATGAGATTGTTCCAATTGGTCAAGTACCACTTCTGAGCTGGGCTTAGACTAGATATGCTGACATTATTTTCGGCATTGACAAATGTCAGCGGGTTTCTACGCTAGCCCCCAGATTTTGGCTGCGCCTCAACGTGTTTGTTGGAAAGACGGTAAGTGATCAGAATCTTATTTTTATCTACATTACAAAGCTTCTATTGGGTATTTGGGTTTTGTTTCACTCTGACACGCTGCTTATTTGGGGTTCCAAAATGGAAGCATATTATGACTGCATTATTACGTGACGTTGAAAATTCCCCGCAGGTGAAGTGCTTTACTGCCTACATTTGAAGACAATGGTTTATTGAGCTAATCAACCTCAATATCATCCTTAGGGTTGTTCTACCAATTGAAGGGCGACCGAAGATATTAGAATAAAGCCGAGGATCAAGACTAAGCTTTGGGCTAACTTACGCGTCAAGTTCATGTCTTGACCTTGGTGTTGATGGTCTCACTCAGCGGCGTCCCTAGATTTTCAAGCTAGTTCCAACTCCGACATGAACAAATACTTAGTTGCACTAAACAATAAAAAGTTCTGGAATCCGAGCAGTAATTGGTTCATTTTGCTCGGAAGAATGACTGCCAAATAGCGTTCAAGTTACAAGGACAGATCAAGCTAACCTGAGTATTGTGCTTTAGCCCCCATATCATCAGCATCGGGTCGCACAACAGCCGGAGAGGAAGAACACTAGTCAAGTGGCTTGCTTATGAATATGCATTGAACAAAAGTCCTTCTCAGCACGGTGTAGCTTTACAATGTCGGCTCTCAGTACGTCGGTCTCAGCATGCAGGATCGACGTGACAGTCAACGATAAAAGATCCCGCATCCGACGTATCACCGCATACTTGACATGTAAACGCTGTACCTTTGACACAAATAGCAGGTGGTAAAGCGTATTTTTATAAATCAAGGCTTGGCCAGGTATTTATAGCCTAGATTTGTCAGGGGATCCCGGAAAAATGTGCATTTGATACTATGTATTCACGGCGAAGCAACAGCGTCCGCAGTAGTCATGATTACCTAACCTGTATCTAATACTGTGATTTCCTCTACGTAACTTGCCTGCTTTGTGTAAAACATAGGATGTGCAGCTCTTGGCTCGGTTGAACTAAATTTACCACGAGATAGGTATTGAACAGTCTTTCATAATATGGAATCAGTTGAGCTTGCTCACTTCATTTATATCCCAAAATACCGAAACGATCTTTGGTATTAATGAATTGATATCGTCCAGGCCAAGTTCGAAAGAGGAGGAGAAGGAAGACCCTACATTCGACTGTACAGGGCAGTTTTCCTTGTATGAAAGTGAAGCTTAACCGTACTAAGCAGGATATGATGCAAAAACACCAATGTAATTATTCACCAAGGTTGATCTTCGCTTTTGTGGCCATCTAGGGACATTCCGACTGAGGAGGCTCTTAATCGGCTTTAGTAAATCGGCAATCGGACATAACTTGAAACCCTATAGTCTAAAAGGCTGACCGAGCTTCTTATGTATTTTCTCTTCCACAATAAATTGAGAGTCATACCAATTTGGTCATTGTGTCATCCTGTTTTCTATACCGTATTTGGCAATACAAGCAGCACCATGGCCCGCCTCAATAAGCCTGTGCCAACCCGCCCAACAGCACGGAGAAAAGGTGAGCAGCCACCCAATCAGGTTCAGTCGTCATTGACTATATCTATATTTACCACGCAGTCTATTTGTGAAACCTTTGCTGAGTTTAGTTATAGATCCTGCCTGTGGTACATGCCGCAAGAAATGTCGAAAATGCGATCGCAAACGTCCCATCTGCGATAGATGCCGTACTAAGGGACTCAAATGCGAGGGATACCCCCCGAGATTCCAATTCCAGGATAGTTTGACGATCTTCCCTGGCAAATCCAAGGAACAAGAAACTATTCATGACTCTATCAAATTTCAAACAGCAAGACCAGATGAGTTGCCACAAAGGTCTTTACCATTGACCGAACCACCTGATGCGAACTTCCCGGTCTTCGATCCTCAACAGGCACTTCTTGACACCTCGGATTTTGCACTACTATCGCCACTTTCTACTTGGTCTCCCGTTGAATCGCCTCTCCAGGTGCCAATTGCGCACTTTGATTCTGTTCCGATAGCGGTCAGTGACACTGATCTTGAGAGTGACATCATTGCCAACCAATACATAATCTACTATTGTAAGACTCTCCTGTGTGTTTTAAAGAGCATTTACTAAAGTCTATTTCAGTTGATAAGATACTAAGCGAGCACCTGGCTATCCACGTTCCTGGCTTGAGCAACCCATTCCAGGAACATGTACTCCCACTTGCGTATAAACACCAGGGTATTCTTCACGCTTTGCTGGGACTCTCATTATGCCATATGTACAATTCCGGAAACTGTACTAGTCAAGACCTAGTTACTGCGTCTCTCGGATATAGATTATCTGCCATACGTTCGGTTGCGTCTATATTGCTCAAAGACGAAACATCCACGCTTACTCACACCGAGGAAGAATATCTCCTGGCTATGGTGCTATTACTGGGACTGCATGACGTGAGCAATGTTATACTTCTGACGCGACATATTCGCTAACACTGACATAGATCTGCGAATCTGGTGTCTCTACACATGGTGCTCATCTTAACGGAGTGTCGTTCCTCTGTAAGCGAATGGCTTGTGTTGACGATATAGCAACACGCTCCAAGGCAAGAGTTTTTCTGATATCTACACTATCTTGGTAAGTTTCTGAAAAGCCTTTCCACCAACATGACTAACGCTTACAGGCTTGACATGCTCCGAGGGTTCAGTGGCGCCGAAAAACTTTCCTACTCGGAAGGCGTGCGAGAATGTGTACGAGACCATGGAAGTCTGAGTCTTCATACCTTGGTTGGCTGTCCGCCAGTTATATTTTTCAAAATCGGTCAAGTTCTTGAAAGCGGTAAATCATATATCGCTGGTGATCTTCAACTTGAGCAATTTGAGAAATTGCTTGACAGCGCTGGGAAGTTTCTGAGAGGCTGGGATCCTGAACAGGCAGTTTATCCTACTGCTCACCGAGAATGGCGACAGCTTGCGGAGGCATATCGTCGTGCCTGTCTACTTCGCATCATGCGTTTTTCCGATCCATTTGCAGTGTCGTGCAATGACCCCCGAATCAAGGCATCTGTCACGGCAATTCTCGATATTTGTGCCGCTATACCATCAAATAGCGTCTTTTACAAACGTCTCCTCTTTCCACTCTTCCTGGCCGGCGCTGATACATGTTCACCGCATCAAATGCATTACGCCAGTCTATGTATCGACAACATCAAACATTCTACGGGCTTCCAGCACCCAGCAATGACAGAAGTTCTTACCAAAGTCTGGGAGGAGCGGCGAACGAATCCCCATGGCTGGTCCAATATTCCTTGGATGGAATACGTAAGTCTGACTACTCTTTTTGTTGGAGATCTATTACTAAATCCGATTCTTGCAGACTTGTTCTGAGCTTTTACAATCACAACATGCTTACCTCTTTTTCTGAATGGCTGGTGTCCCATGTTATCGGAGTCGGAGTCGGAGATGTTGACTTGGGAGAGTTACCCCATTCGGTTTGGTCTCGGACGCAGTAGTGAGGCTTGGTACCCAGAGAAGACTCAGATAAAAGGAAACATGATTCTCTCTTTCCTTTGAAAACTAAGCAGATAATTCCCAATTTCTTAACACCTTCTTGATATTCTTGTCTTCAGTGTCAGCTTACAAAATAATGGCGGCTCAAGAGAAGAACCTAGCCGAGTTGGAGAAGGCCTCCAAGCTGTCAAATGTTCCCCATTGCGAACAATACGAGAGGATGATCTCGGGCATGCTGTTAGTTAAAAATACCTTGATCTCATGCGCGTATGTCAACTAACGGTGTTCCAGTTATGACTCGCTCATTCCGAAACTCACAAATGCTCGTCTCGATGCTCGAAAGGCCATGAATGAATACAACACTTGGTTCCCCTCCGGCGACGACTTCAACATTGAGACCATCACAAAAAGACGGGCTGAGATGCTTAAGGCCTTTCTAGGCCACGTAGAAGATGATGAAGTCTTTATCGAACCTCCCTTCAGAGTCGATTACGGACCCAACATGTCTGTCGGCAAGAGATTTTACGCCAATTTTAATCTGACAGTCTTGGACTCTGCTATTGTATCAATTGGGGACAGAGTTATGATCGGACCTAATGTTATGATATCGACGGCGACTCATGAGACCGAGGTTGCCAGTCGAAGAGCCAATATTGAATACGCTTACCCCATCACCATTGGTAATGACTGCTGGATTGGAGGCGGTGTCACTATATTGCCAGGTGTTACAATCGGAAATGGATGTACGATAGGGGCGAGCTCTGTTGTTACCAGGGATATTCCTGCGTGGAGTGTTGCCGTGGGATCGCCAGCGAGGGTGGTTAGAAAAGTTCAGGAACTGGGGGAATTTGAGGAAGATGTTAAGCAAAATGGGACCACTAGTGAATAAGTAAATAGGAGCCTGTGCGTAAGGTGTAGAAATCAAGCTATATTAAAACTATATACTTTAATGCTTTGATCGCCCGGTACTACCTCCCCTATCTATGCACAACGTGGCTCACACCTTCCGATGGTAGCTCCACCGGGAGCACAGTCTGGCGACTGTCAAGCTCTGATAGGTGCTGCTGCTGCATCTGGGGTTCCTTGGCCTCTTCTCCCCCAACTGTAACTGTAGTGGCAGCGTTGGCCTGCTTAGCTCTCCTCGCTCGAAGCACAAACCAGCCTAATGCGGCAAATCCAGCAAGAGCTGCAACTCCAACGCCAGCTCCAATGCCTGCCTTGGCTCCAGTGCTCAATCCCCCATTACCCGACGAAGAATCACTCGAAGAAGCGCCTGTCGAAGAAGAAAGCGCTTCCGTTTCAGTTGCGCTACCGGTTGCAGAAGTCCTAGTCACAGTCGTGGTGGACGCAAAATCAGAGGAATGCCATCGGATAGGAACACCAATAGCATTGGCGTTTGCTCCGCCCTCGGTGGTCCTTTCCCAGTCTCCTCCAACGACTGATACAGAGACTATCACATCCACCGTACTTGGGATAACGATGGTGCAGAGATCAGTGCTGTACCAAGGATAGCGTGTCTCTGTTTGACAACTAAATGAACTGGATCACTGTCAGCATGACTCGTCCGTCCACAGCCATTGGCTTTCGTACCTTGGACAGCATGTCGCTCTCGTCTCGGCGCCGAATGTTGAACTACACGCAACTTCGAATCCGCTAGGACAAACACCAGGGGAGTAGTCAAAGGTTGAACCGAGTTCTAAGCTGCCTGGGAAGCAGTCGGAGTTACTCCCAGAGGGACCCAACTGCATGTAGGTGCAAGCGATGAGCGCACCAGTGCGGCGCTCTCTACACGTGAGCTCATTGCCTGTGTATCTATACTTATAATACTGGAAGCATGACTTGGCAGGTGTGAAGGTGGTTGTGAGATCGGGAACCTGCGTTGTCATTTCGCTGATCCTGAGTAGGTTATCGTCCACGGGCAAACAAGTGATCAGTTCAAGTGGGAATGACAAAAAGGCAGAAATAACTCGTCGACGCCCCTGTTGCAATAAGAACGAGATGACACCTGATCCGTTGAGCCATTGAGGCGTAGTTAGACAGGGGTGATTATTGGGCAAAGTCGGCTTACCGCCGAGTCTTACGACAACTGTAGGCAACAAAAGCAAGTTCTGCAGGACTCAAGATGATTTCTGGTGGGCTGGAATACGATCATACTAACACAATCATCCACAAACCTAAGCACAAGGGCGAATTTATTTCGGTATTAGATTTGACGCCGGAATTACCTATATGATAGAGTTAATATCTTATAGTAAGTATATTGAGAATTGTATCTATCTTGTATTGATTTCAAGGTCTACGTCCTCAATAGGAAATCACCGGATTTGGGGGGATGAGAGGTTGGGGGCTGTCTTAATCCGGATGGAATAGTAACGCCTACGGCAGTAATCGAAGGTAAGTCAACCAATAATGTGAGGTGAGGCCAGGTAGTGAAACACAAAATAACGGCAAGGTACTGTGATACTATCAAAGCCGACTATCGGCTGTTCCATCGGGTGTTCCGTAAAGGCGTGATGTCGTACCAATTGCCAGAGCCCTCACATGTCTGATATCTTGAATGTCAAGTATGTAGTATTCAATTGTATTCAACTCGTTCACATACGACCATAGCTCGCAGAGAACTCGGGATCCCGTCCGCTCTCCCATAGATAAGCTGCGAAGCGCTGGATTAGTAGTTGGGTCGGTGACGACCAGCGAATCCCCGGTGTTGTATGTTTTTTGCCCAAAGCCTCTCTTTTTGCCAATTGAAACCAAAAAAAGGTATATAGGATTTATGCTTCATCGAATGATAGGTGCTAGTTATAACCTCAATTGACTATTGTGGTGCATTCAACATACAGTTACCCCGCTCCTCAGTCCCGTAACTTAGACTCATCGACGAAAAGGCTACGTATAACACCCTGCTTCAACTCAGCAAAGTCTTGCTTTTTCTCCCTCTCGAGAATCTCCACCCTAGAATTCCTCATAGCTTTTGCGACATCGCTCCAGCTAAGGAGATCTTTACCTGTAATGCCTCGCAGCTCCGGCTCTGCTTCCACATCAACCAGCTTGCCTCCGCGCTTCCTTACGATTCCGTCTATAATAACGGTGTCGATGTTACCGATACTGCTGTGCAGAACAATAGCAGCCAAAGGATCTTGCTCGGCGGCACAGAGTAGTTCAGGTGTGTTGGCATCAAAGATGACTAGATCAGCCAACTTTCCTTCGGCGATGCTACCAAGCTGGCCTTGCATCCCAATCGCTCTGGCGCCCTGGATTGTACCGAGGTTGAATGCATCTTGCACCGTCTTTGATATGTGTCGAGGTGCTGATTCTTGATCGATGTACCTCTGATTACGTTTTGCCCGCGAGGCTTGCAAACCAAGTCTCATCTCATAGACAATGCTCGAAGCCTGGTTACTATGACAGTCGATCCCCAGACTTGACTGTGCTTGAGCGGTAGGGTAATCATCATCAAGACAGATTGGATTTCCTAGCGCCATTTGCATCTCTGTCGAAGGTGTGCTGCTAATGTGTGCTCCGGCATCCACTAAATCTTGGATACTCTCGGCAGGGTACCCATTTGCGTGACTGAATAGCATTCTGTAATCCAACAGGCCTTGGCTCTTCACCTGTTGTATGACATCGCTCATACTAAGCTGATGGTTTCGAACAGCGTGCGTAGTTGCCAAATTGATACCAGCCTTTCGAGCGGTTTGAAAGAGCTCTTGAACGACCGGTTCGGGTAGGAACCACAGATCGAAAGCCAAGCCCATGTTCACTCGGCCATCTCCGAAAGGGGCCTGAGTTCCGAGCATTGTTAATTCTTCAAGAGTCCATGATGCAATCATTTCCTGGTTCATTTCGAACGGCGAGTATGAAGCAACACGAGCAGTCGGGCAGTATCCATAAACGCCGCGCAGACCTGATGACACCATGGCTGAAATAGCAATTTGTGCTGATGGAACAAGACAGGTCAGTATTCTGATATCATCTTTATCGCAACAGCACACCGAATATACGTACCAGCGCCTGGAAAAGTGTTTACGTGCGAGTGGTCAAGGACAGTTGTGGTACCGGCATTGATTGCTTCAAGACATCCACCAAGCTGACCCCAGTAAATATCGGCTTTAGTGTAGTTAGACGACTGCAAGTTTCCTGAGACCATGTAGTCGAGAAGAAGCTCATTCGCGTGTCTTCCCTTAAGCTGGGTTTGCCAAAGATGGTGATGCGTGTCGATAAAGCCAGGCGAGATGATCTTTAAGTTGCAATCAATCACCTCTGAATCGGCGACATCCTCAATGTTTGAGGCTATCTTAACGATTCGGTTGTTCTCAATGAGAATGTCGTTTTCCAAAGCTTTTACATTGTCTTCAGCGTCGTGGATAAGGACTGTTCCGCCTCTCAATAGCAGTCGACGGGTCGAAGAAACACCGTTTCGCGCAGAGGAAGATGACATCTTGGCGGCTTTGTCGTTTGAGTAGTGATAAAGTGGGTGGTCAGACGAGACTTAGAAGTGCACAGAAGAAGGGCATGAAGGCTGGTTATATACACAATCCATGACGCTATTGCGTCACTATCACACTTGATACGAGAGACTACTTGAAGCTACACACGCACGCAGTCCCTCGTCCCGTGGAGTTGCTCCACGGAGATTTCGCTATTTACGCGAAAGACACAAAATGCCGACAAACAAACAAGTACGACGGCAACGATCAACGCTCGCTATTTCGGGTGATCAGCCCTGGAGCGGGCGTTAGCTTGTCAACCGGGCGAGGAGCTATTCCTAAAGTGTCATTTGATGATTGATAATAAGCTTTCGCTCTTCCGTCGGAGCTTGTTGGTCTCGGACATAGAGTTGGTCAGCTTGCCGCTTCGGCACCGACATTGACAATCATCAGATGTTGATAGTTGAATGGAAGTTGACACCTCTTACATTGTAGCAAGAATAGGTGGCTTAGGTCCAAAAATAGAGTCGGTAAAGCTTTTAGATTCACTTGGTCACTCTATCACAACTACGAGAATATGTACATAGACAAGTGCTGAAAGTAAACTTCACATAGGTAATTAGGAGCCATAATAATTAATGGCAGTGGTTTATTTGACTTCCATCCTGTATGATACTCTGAGACTTTGAGTCTCTAATACAAAGACTCATAGCCTATCCATATTAAGGACAAAAATACCTTCCCACAAACTTGACGTCCAAATAGGGTTAATTCAGTGAAGAATATCGGAACCTCGACCAAGATGAAGAACACTGTCGAACCAGTAAAGCCTTCTTTGGGTTTTTGCGATGCAATGGAGGACATCTTTGTACCAACAAACATCTCCTCGGGCAATCTCGTCGCGTCGGAGGAGATTGTCGAACTAACAAAACCCTTTGCGAGCTATTCAGATATGTTAGACAAGGGGCCCCAGTGGCGGCAGTTTGCATTTCGTCGGGCCTCACTAAGAGCAGGGTTAGTCATTGTGTTGTTATGAACTTCCAAGGTCCTAGTATACATACCGTGGGTCGGACGAGCGGACATTATGCAAGAATGTGGGCTGGGGGCCCTCGGTGCAGTCGGAATAGGCGACGGCTGAGAAAGAATCACTGTTGACACGTCTAACCCGGCGAGGGGCACCTTGTCGTCGTCGGCTGCTTCCTCCACAACACATGTTGATATGTTGGGTTGGTGAAAGGTGAAGTTTGGTTGTTGGTAGTAGTGAGTTGAAGTTGAAGTCGCAATGGAGGACTTGTGTGTGCTGTGTGCTGTGTGTTGACGAGGAAAAGACAGGAAGACAGGAAGACCCGATCATCTTGTCTTTATATACTGTCATTCTAAAGATGAGAAGAGTTTTGCAAAGTTGATGATTGCTTCGTATGCTTTAGGCAGAGAGGATGGTTTTGCAATGTGCGCTCATATATCTGTAGTTTATTTGAGAAGAGCAATAAACTCCGGTCGATATTGAAGCATATGCAGGTAACTATTCCAACTTAAAACCAGGATTACAAAGCCTAAGTAGCCTGAGTAATAGGCTGCTTCGCAATGCCAGTAATAAAGGTGGTTATCTACAAACTGTTACTTGACTAATGCCACGACAGGCAAATTGAAAAGTATTTGACTCACTCACTTCTATCCCGGCCGATACAGAACGATGAGGTCTTCAACCTGTAGTCAAAGAGCTCATTGATGTGAAATATGGTTAGCTCGGGAGAGAAACGATACATTGACAGAACGCATAGATAACATATCTTCGAGCTCTGGGCAGTTATCTCTTCCAACCTTATTAGTTTAGGTTCGCAACCAAAAACCATGCCGTAAAACCTTCTTCTTTTTGCTTTCTCGTTGTCCCTTTTCACCTTTCACTTGATTCATTTTGACGCTCACGAAAGTAGTATAACCTTTCTGTAGCTCTTTGGTGACAGGCTTCCTTGCTCTCGCCTACTTTTCTCATTTTGAGGGTAAGTTAAGTTGAGAGAACAAGATTAGAACCCACGCAGTGAAGCAGCTGAACTGTACTGACATTTAGTCTGTTTAGTTTACTTCGAATCTACTCAGGAACTTGACAACTAAGGCTAGCATACTCGATCTCGTTGACTTTGACTATTCATAACCTCTCATTCTTATTGATATAGTATAACTCTAGATTCCGTTTACTAAGTGGACGAGCGTAGATTATGGAGGATCTATATGTGCGCACGTGGGCGAAGATACTTAACCATGAAGGACGTTGCGCTCAAATGATCGCAAAAGAAAGCCTCGCACGTGGAAAAAGTGCAGTTCGCATAACCTTGCTATGACAGAAAGCTTGATGAGAAACTGAAATGGCACGTATCCAATAGAGTTCTCGTTATCATGCTTAAATTATACAAACAAACTGCAGGACACTGCGATCACTCAAGTATTAGAGTTCACGTTGCTCGGGAAATTGATATCTTACTTATGGAATAAGCTTTTTTGCGGCGCAGTTAGATGAGAAGCTTTGCACTCATAGCTCTGCGAGATCTATTGCACAAGGAAACTTTTGCTTTTTTGAGAGGATAAAAAAGGTTCAAATCGAAGTATCTAGTTTAGGTGTGTGGCATGTCTTTTTTGGGGGGGTGATGAGGCTTACTGAAAACCTTATGTGAGAAGTCCGTGAAGTTACAGTTTCTGGGGAACATACTCACTCGGTTCGCACAGACTTCTACTGAGAACCCTTTCCGCGAGGTTTCATTAGGATATCTGTAAATCCGGACTGGCCAGCGCGATGTTTATGAGACCAGATTACACTGCATGTTGGGTCACTCAAAAAATAGTATATTGGGCACTTATGTATAGCAATATATTCTATCACAAGTCTGTGTAGCATTTGGAGGCCATTTCATCCATTGTCGACATTGGTTGATTTTACTACGTTGAAGTACAGAGACATGTTTCACAGCGACTTGTGATAGCTTTTCATGATCTTAAAAGCTTTGCTGTCTAGGTACGATCTTGTGCCTGGATTCCCCGTTCCCAACGACCACCTACTTATGTAACAAATACTTTTCGTGCTTGCAGTCATCTTGCTTTTTTTTTTTAGTTGATCATACAATTGTTGGAGAGCTACTTGCAGAATATTGAGTCACATCTTCCAAGTCACTCCGTTATTTTCCTACCGACCCAGTATGATGCAGCATTTACCTACAGACTACCTGCACATTTACTTGTCAAAACACTCCTTGCCAGCACGTAAGATCTTCAAGCAAAACTTGTTGGATATCAGGTTTTCTGCCTTATCCATTGTTTCGGAAGCAGTTTACACGTCAGTATTCGGCCCTAGAAGTCCAGGTATAGGGTCGATCCATCGGACCGACGTTCGGGAGTTTCACAGCTCGGTTGAAGTTCCTGTATACACATTCCCGAACGGCTGTCGATCGTACTGCCCAACTAGAGAAGATGGCTTTACTACCCGACTAACTGCGTAGTAACCTATTGGGCTACCTCAGCTCCCCGAAACAAGAGCTGATCAAACATGCTCCTCCTCCGCATCCAGCTGTCCAGGTCCACATCCGCCCGACGCCAAGTCCAACCTAAAACCAATCCCGTGCTTATCTTTTCACCAAGCCATGGCGATCGTCTTGGCCAGAAACTTTACCCGAGTCTTTCTATACATCTTGGCGATCTAAAAGCATGGGGAAAGTAGGAAGGGAAGGCGCGCGATGAACGCCGAATACCGAAAGTCAAGATCGAAGATGTAGCGGAGTATGTCTCCGTCCTCTGTTTACTGACAGAGAGATGTGCTATGTCTCGTCTCGGTCTATCTGCCCGACTTGCGTCTGAGCAAACGTGACCGGGATGCTGATAATCGCGGGTTTAAATGCCTCAAGCACGTGCAGCCTTATCTTTCTTCGCCTCGCGGAATCCTTGAGCGTACCCATGTATAGGCGAATGCTCGTGAGACATATTCCAGCGTTGATCAGCGTGACTCCCTAGGACTGGGCCTGTCGGTTTTGAATGACCGGCAGCAAAGGACCCTGAGGAAGCAGACCAGCCGATTGGGTATCTCGCAACATGTTCCGGGGGCAAGCACTGCGAGATCCTTGACAGTTGACGGAGACAATGTATTCAACGTTCTAGTAGTCTGACAAGGTACGGTGACATTGAGAAGCGCATAGCACATAATAGGCAGGTACCATGTAGTTAAGGACCATGATTGTCAAAATGAACCCCAAGGAAATGATAATTGTGTAAATGACATGATTAATATAAGTTTCTTATGCTTAACTTGACCAAACTATGCATAAATTAGCAAGCCAAGTTCCCGCCATGGTACATCAATCAATGTCTGTATTCTATTCTTCTCAATGAGATGGGGCGCAGAATGGTAGCAACACTGAAGCTCTCAGCAAGACACTCATAGTGATAGAATCATCGTTAGCAAATTCACATGGTTGTGGCATCGGATGTTTCTGTCCACCATGCTCGGACCTGCACATGTCGAATTTGCATTTTTTGCATACTACTTTGGGCTAACGTGTTTGATAAGCGA
>JAAVUF010000882.1:0-24411 GCA_014898995.1 Fusarium sibiricum | reverse complement strand
GGCTCGAGCCAACGGGTACAGATAGATTAGCTTTTCCAATCACAATCAAGCCTGCATTCAAGAGCTGCGAAAGTGTGTCGGAAGAAATCGCAAACCAAGGATAACCCAAATTCAGTTATAAATACGTCTTCGACGAGCTTCGATTGACCCCTATTTTCGGCATGTTCCAGAACCTTGGCGCTTTGGGTTGTGGGCAGTTCCCAGTAGGGATCAGTGTTTATGATGTCCTAGTCTCAATCAGCGCATGACCACAAGATATTTCGCTGGAACAATGCGGTTTTCTTCAAGTACGATGGATTTGGTAATGCTACTTTCCAGTTGGAGAAAACCTGTCAAGGCTCACCTTCAAAATGATAGGAATGCCGTGCAATGGCCCTCTGACTTTTCCTCGCTGCCTCTCGTCATCCAACTCACGCGCTTTCAGTAAAAGCTTTTCACGAGGAGCTACTTTGACCATAACTTACAGAATTGGTCCCTGGTGATCAAAGGCCTCGATCTGCTTGAAGAATAGCTCGACCAGCTTCTGGCTCGTAAGGGAGCCATCTTTCAGAAGCTGCTGAAGTTCTTGAGCCGTGGCGCTGAGCAAAGCCCGTTGAGTGTTGCAACCACCATCGCGACTGATGTTGTACTGCGCCATGGGCTTTTGTCCTGGGGCTCCTGAAATATTAGAGGAGAAGGGTCGTGAATATTATGAGAGGACGTGGGGACACCAGTATGGCTTAGAACAAGACCTGGCGATCAAGCACACGCCAAAAGCGAAAGGATTGGCCGACAGCATGAAGCAATAAGAAGGGTTTTAAGGATCGCTGTCATCTTGAGTCGGATCCCAGTCTTGGCCGACTGTCTTAACAACAGATCCATTCCGCGCAATATCTTCAAAAACAACTTCGTCTTTGACAAGGACGAATTCAAATGAAGGGGTCACGAACATGGCTGTTAATAAATGAATGATAAACGGACCAGTCAGAACAAACGTTCAACTGACAGTCTACCTCCTTCAATCAGCGTCGTCCGAAGCTTAACCGATATCGCCTACTCTACCAATCACCGTATCAACATCCGATACCTGTTAGAACGAAAACGGCGGAGGCTTGAATTGCTGAAGTATATAACCCTCAGCATCCACTAGGATGATAATCCTTTTTGTTTTTAACATAAACACCGCTTGGCTTGATTCGAGTCTGCCGCTTTCCAGCGCACACTGGCCCTCGTTTCGCAAGTATACCGCCATCTCTAGAATCGACAATATGATCCCATCGTCGGACACTCCAATTCCATGGAAATCATCACAAAAAAGGTTTCCAAGACGGACCAAGGGATGCTTGACCTGTCGCAAGCGCAGAGTTAAGTGCGGTATCTATTAGTAACTGCTCCTATTACTAAATTCGAAATTAATAATGTGCGCAGACGAGCAACGGCCGATATGCGATAGATGCAGTCGAGGTTATCACGTCTGCGAATACGACGACCGGACAGTGTTTGTTGACTGCGCCCATAAGGACAGCCAACAGCGGCACCAACTAGGTTGTCGCGATAGATGCTCCGGTAATGGAACCAAGGCAGACAGCGTTCCGCGGGAGCTATGCCTCCAAGGATTCAGGAACGAAATGGCCATGTCATTCTTGATTACGAAGCTCTTCGTTTTAGTATCGCCGTCTTCCTCCGACGAATATTCCATCTCGAATTTACTCCTCCGGGACAGAGACTCAACAGCATACACCGCTGGGCTTTGTTTAGCAGAAGGCTTCTTCTCCGCCTCTTACGGCCTGACTGATATGAAACTTCACGCTGCAGTTCTATATGGCCAAGCTCTAAAGAAGTTGAAGATCGAGCTTGGGGCTGCGGACCCACTGGCAGGTTCACCCCGGCTTACTACGATATGGAGCGCGTTGTTTCTTGGCGTATACGATATGATATCAGCTGATTCGATATCGAACTGGATAAAGCATTGCGAAGGTGTCGCTACTCTGGTATGAACCTTTCCCTTATCTCACATGATGTAGCTGACATTTGAAAGACTCAGTTGACAGGGCCTCAAGGATTCCAGCAGAACGCAGCCAAACCAATTCTTCAAATCAACAGGACATTCATAGTAAGAACCTTTCACCTTGAGCGATCCCCTTTCCATCAAATAACCTGGTATGTAGTCAATCGGTGCCATAATTAACCGTAAGCGCTCATTCCTAGAGCAAGAGGAATGGAAACAGTTACCTTGGGCATTGGAGCCCATGTCCAAGACCATCGCCTTTCGTCTGCAAGATATCTTGTGTGATATTCCAGGCTTAATGGAAGATATTGATGCATTGTCTAGTTCGAAATCGCAGCTAGAGTTACCTACTATCATTGCTTGCAAATTATGCTCCGCATTTGCAGAACTCGATAGGCTGCGGGTATCGTGGAACTTGGTCTACCCAAAAGCATGCTGGGAATCCAAACGTGGTTCACTTTCAGAATCAGAGACATGCGATATCTCAAACTGTTCCACTGATTGCATTTATTCTTTCTCCAGTCTCGAACGAGCTATCGAGTTCGTCTACTTCAACACAACGCATCTGCTTCTTCATTCACCTTTTAGACAGCTCAAGTCTTTGTCTCACGAGTGCACCGTTGACTTAGCTTCTTTCACCAAGATCAACAGCGGCCACGACAATTCACTTCTCATATTTTTCAATCATGCCAATCGTCATCACAATGCGCTGGCGATATGCAGATGCATCGATTACATGATGAACAACCAGAGAGGAAGTAGCGGGGCGTTCAATTTGTTATTCCCTCTCAAAGTTGCCTACAATCATCTACATAACTTTCCTGCTACTCAGAAATGGGTAGCCAATGTAATGGGGGAGATTTCAACTAGGAAGGGCATTTTCATTGGCTCCCAAATTCTAGGTAGTTATTGATGTTCCTTGAAGCACAAAGTTTCAGAACTACCGCATTTTAGGTACATGTCAGGGGCACTTTACACCTATCTCAAGGACTACTCCCAGAGCATAATTCCGTGTGGTAGCTTTCCAATATTCTTTGCCTTTCTGGGCCTCTAGAACCGTGATTGAATCGTGCCGAATGATCCGGATCATCATTCACTCAGCCTCATTGTGGGTAATGGATCGCGAGGTGTATTTTAGCGCACGCGGTGGATATGCCTACGCTAGAGAGAGATGATCGTCGTGGGATAACCCTTTGGGGAGCTGGAACGCGAGGTGTAGATATAGCTCATGTCTATCTCGGCATCTCGTCCACGAGATTATTTGATTACATCATTAACAGGCAGCTTCAGAGATATCTGAGAATAGTATATAATGCAATCATTCACCCCCTTTCTAACTGATCCATCACGCATTGACTTCAAGATCAATTCCTCATCATGCAACTCCAAAGCATCGCATTCCTCTTTGCAGCCCAAACAGCTGTCGCAAGCGGCGTACAGTGGGCAGGGTAAGCATAAACACCAACATTGGTAAATGATACTGATTTGGATAGCGTCAATTTGTTTGGCCTTGCCAACGATATCAATATCCTCGGATCGGCTTATACCCCATTTCTTTCCTTCTCTTGTGAACCGACGTATAACAGCTATCCATACACCGACACTGTGAAAAATTACAAGGCATGGCATGATAAGGGGTTTACTCTTTTTCGAATTGCCATGGCTTGGCAACATGTTCAGACATCGCTTGGTGGCAGCTTGAATGAGACGAATATGCAAGCTGTGGATAAGTTGGTCAATGCCATTACAGATGATGGCGGACAGGCCATCTTGGACATTGTACGTATGATGCGTACATCTTCCTTTCAATTATCACTGACATCCGATTTAGCACAACTATGCTCGTTGGTACTGTGCTGTTATCGGTCAGCCTGAAGCGTCTTTCCTCAACCCCAACATTACTGTCACCAATGATCATTTCAGCGATCTATGGACGAAGCTTGCGCAGAGATACAAACGTAATCCCAACGTTATCTTCCAACTAATGAACGAGCGTGGGTCAAATTCCACTGTCCCATACAACGTCTTTGGTCTGACTGACGTCTGGATATAGCACACGACCTTAATATCACGAAATGGGGTGATACGAACCAAGCTGCAATCCTCGCGATCCGCAACGTCACCGAAAAACAAAAGATCCTTGTCTCAGGAACGCAATTTGCTCGTTTAATAGACTGGGAAGCCTTTTCCGCTCCAGGTATAGGACCCGGTCTCATTCAAGACCCAGCCAACAAAACTCTGTACGATTTCCATCAGTACTTTGATGACATTGCAGGAGCTTATGGCTTGTGTGAGCCTTGGAGTGGCTATGTGAAGAGTTTCAAGGCAGTGACAGAAGTTCTGCGTAAGAATGGCTTACAAGGAATGATTACTGAGTTTGGCGGTGGTCCCTTTCCTCAATGTACAAGAACCATTCAGTCTATGCTCGATTTCCTTGATCGAAACCACGATGTTTGGTATGGGTGGACGGCTTGGGGTAGCTTCAACGAGGGCTCGGACTTGTACCTGAGTCTGGACAAGAACTCGAAGTACAATCGCATTACTCAGACTTTGGAAAGGTTTGCGCCACTGAGAAGATTAGACTAGGTAGTGGACACAAGACATATAGATGACTTTCAACAGACCGACGGACATTTAAATTAAAAAGAAGCATCTTATCCGAGAAAATCTAGGGTTTCTACCATTCCTTGACTACGTGTTCGGTAACTCGCCGGAATTCATAGGCCACGACTTTCTGCCGGTGCATATCACTAAGCAGGAATCGCATATCTTCGTTGCTATCGACGTCTACGATTTCTACTTCAAACTTGATGACTGCCTTTAATTATTCCGAACTTCGTCGGCACCTTCGGTGAGACGGCTCTCAAGATGCACCAGAATTTGGCTGATCAGCTTTTCCGGCATGCCTTCTTATTGAAAGAGTCTGAGGCTAAGACCTGTAAGTCAAGTCAAGTCGCCATCGCCGATATTGTTCCGGGGGTACATAAATGCTATGAAGATAAGAAACACAGATATAGAAAGAAAGAATAATAGTGGACTCTAACCACTGATATTGGATTTGGTCTTAGCGTTCTGGATTGAAACAAAAAGCGGATTTTGCTTCATAGAATCTTCTTTCCGGAAATAGCGTCATATATAGTCACCTTCAATTCAATCAATCTAAAAGGCTCGCAAAACTGACTTCCCAGAAGCTTTGCTATATTGATAATTATAGAGCTATATTTGCAAGTTGATAAAAGACTCTGAGCTAGGAAGATATACATAGCCGTGCATAACCTATAGGTTTCTAAACCCAATCGCACGAGTTTTGTCCAATAATAGGGTTGCAAAGACATCTGATGCGCTTGCCAGGAAAGGTGTTGTCAAGGTCCAAGCAAGCAGGAGTCTCGTTAATAACCGTTCCCAAGAGCTTTCCCTCACATCGTCCGCCGTTGCCGCTCTTTCCTTCGAATAGGTACCAGGGGGTACCGGCTTGGTAGACAGAGTGACTGGAATCATCCATAGTAACCATGTGCAAGTCCCAGTTGTGGTGACCGTAGTTGAGGGCGCCAGAGCTGAAGTCATCAGTGTTAGTTTAAATTCAATTGGATTCGCTTCAGATAAGAGACTCACCAGTCGTGAGTCTTGTACTCGTTAGCCTTAGGCAATGCAGCTGAGGCCAGTCCGACGGTAGCGGCGAGGGCGAGAATTACGTTCTTGGAGAAGTACATAGTAGCGAATAGTTAAAATTTGAATGTGAATTGATAGTTGTAAATGTCAAGATTGTTGGAATGGGAGGTGTGAAGCTTGGTGATAAAAAGAGGAGGTTAGGGGAGAGAAGGTTGGGGTAATATATAAATCTTTAAGAGAGGATAGCCTATCCATAATGAAAGTCACAATTCACCGCGATGTATGTTCCACACCTAGGCGAAATGACCCATACTACTAGTGATGTCTGCCAAGTCAATCTTTCTAGTGGAGAAGTCATTAGAGATACAAATTGACGGTAAAGAGTTGCCGATGTCGTTGAGAAATCGCATTCAGCTCAGACCTCCTACTAGTTAGAGACTTGGACAATCAGAAATTGCCAAGAGCGAATCGACATGGATTCGAGATCCTGAAGGATTCTTAGTATGGTAGATCAGAATTGGCAGAGTAGCGTAATTGCTCTGCCGACAGCCAAGCATTACATTGCCGAGAGTAGTAGAATTACATTGCTGTTGAAATTGAGAAAAGCCATTTTTTCCCAACATTGTTTCCATAGTCTGTCAATCTCACAGCGGGAAGTTGCTCTTGAAGGGACTATATGTCACATTAATTGTGCGAAGGCGTTAATAGAGTTTGGTAAGGCTGTAAGGATTGTTGTAAAGGCTATAATTGGCCCAACTCTAGTTCTGGGCAAACCTGTCCATGCCTCTCAAAGCAGCTCACCGCTTCCCTCCTTTTGTTGAAAAACGAGGCTCTCGTGATCCTCTTTTGCATGCATTTTACATTCGGTGAAAATAGCTGCTGACACCAGGGGTCCTACGGCTTAGGGCACATTGCGAGTCAGGGTCCCGGATCTTCGAATTGTGATGCCGATCCTATTTCTAAAATGGGGTCACAATTTTCAACCGAGAGTTGCAGATCTGAGCAAGTGCTTACTCTAAAGATTACAATGTGGCATTGCTGAGAATGCAAGCTGGATCATTCCTTCCAAACTTACTTCGAGCGTTATTATTCACTTGGTTCTAAATTTTGATGAGATTGTTGTCAAGTCGTCGAAGGTCTTTTCAGCTCCGCCCGAACAGTGCCAAGATCGATCAACAGAGGACTCGGAACAAACCCAAGAGATATACCCTGTTTTCAAGCATGTAGCGGACGAGGCCTGTGAGCAACTCCAGTCCATCGAGAACTTCTTCGACATCGTTACACAAGACCACGAGAGCAGTGTCAGGATGAAGAGTTACGCCAAAGCTATAAAAGTCGCGGAGGGAAAGAAGGTTGAGACTATGATGGTAGAACTACTGACTAGTGCGAGTCTCATAGCGATAGAGCCGCTTGTTAGCCAGGAGGATATTGAAAATCTACGAGTGGTTTTGGAAGAGGTAAAGAGGGGCCCACCTTCGTTAGACGAGGATTGCAGTTCTGGTATAGTGTTGAATAAAAGTGGATCGGGCAGGCAGTTCTACCCTGGTGGAAGAGGAAATCAGAACCATTGCTCTGGTGGATTTCAGGTAAACTGAGATAACCAGAACGCCAGATATACATATGCGGAAAAATCCAAAGTGGACGATAGTTTAGAGCTAGTATTCGACAACCGTGCTTGCGTATTGGTGAATAGATAAAAACGACTCAGCTAATTTATTTCAGAATAGCCACAGTCCCAAATACTAAAAGACTCTTATTCAATATCTCTTTACTTCTTTGGTGCTTTAGCTAGGACCGTACCATACTTGGAGTATGTGCCATCAGGTGAAGCTACAAAGTCATCAACCTTCAAACCGGCTTGTGGTTGGAAAACACAAATTACATCCGAGCCTCCGAACTGGAAGTATGAGATCTCGTCTCCTTTCTTCAACTTATCTCCTACCCGAGCCGTCATCTTCACCGAGGAAACCTGTGCCATACCGATAGGCAGCACCGCCACAAGGCCTAAAACAGGGTTATCAATAACGCAGAGACCGCGTGTCTGCAGAAACTGGTATCCTGGCGAGTCTGGGGCGTCTGGACCACAGATATTGCGAACCAGTTGGCAGTCCTCAGTTACCTCAAGGTATGCTGCGCCTTGGATGTTTTCCACCTCGACTACTTCACCCGAGACAGGCGCATGTTGGCGATGGTAGTTGAAGGTGTTCAGAAAGGCGTGCATCCAAACACCGCCGTGGAACTTTTCAGCGTACTGGCTGCCCTGGAGAAGTGACGAGATGGTCCATTCTAGCCCTTTGATATTGACGACTCCATCAGACTCAATACTGACGATGCTATCTTTGGGGATTGATCTGTCAAATGTGCAGTCTGCTGGGTATACAATGACATGATCGTCCTCTGGGTCAGCGATGGGTCTCATGCCAGGCTTGAGCTTGCGGGAGAAAAAATCATTGAAAGTGCGAAACCCTCCAGGAGGGACTTCAGCGTCATCATAGGCGTACAGTGGCGATTTCTGGAAGCTTTCGATAGAATCTGGAGTTATTGAAGCTGGCGTGTCCATGAACAGCCCAATGAGCTGCGCATAGACGACAACCCATGAGGAGAGCCAGGTGAGGGGGAGTCCAACCTGGTCGGGCTGGATTTGAGTCTGAAGCTTAGATAGGGGCTCCTGATCAATGACATAATAAAACATGCAAAGAATGTCGTAGATATCCTTCGCGAAGTAGTTCTCATGGGGAGTCCATTTGAGAAGATCGTTGGCAAAGTCCAAGAAGGACAGTGCATCGGTGATGTGCAGCTTGTCCATGAAGTCCGGAATCTTGGTGCGCGCCGCCTTAACTGCCTCGTCAAGGGCGCCAGGTTTGACGGCCTCTAGGTAGCCCGTGAGAACAACAATGATAGGGTTAAAGATCAGAGGGGGTTCACCACCCCCAGTGATAGGGAAGGGGGTGAGGCCGATGAGGTTTTTTGGGTATTTGCCCCCGGATTTCAGATCATAAGGTGATTTCCGAAAGGTAGGGGGTGGCTGAAAGCCGATCTCAGTGTCGGGGGCAGTGGGAAGACCTGAAGGCATGGTGGGTAGCGATTATGGATATAATGTGTGAATGGAATAGTTGATTTGGGATTTGTTTTATCACTTTTCAGTTAAAGGAACCAGAGGCTTTATAGATATCCGTTTACGTTTTCTACCTTAAAACACATACCTTGATACCATGTGCCGACTGCTGCTAGCTTTGCCGTTACTCATCCAAGCCTCCCTACCTGCCACCAACCAAGCAGGTAAGAAGAAGTGTTTCCTGCATGAATACCTTGTGAACTGACTGAATATTGTCAAAATCTCTAATAGCTAGAATATGTAGAGCTAAGTATGTCTGAGAACCCCGCGTTAATGTCTCAGAACCCCTCTCGGCCTTGAGTGAGGTTGGTTGCGGTGAAGTCGATCGACAACCGGTCTTTGATTCTGATACGTGGCTTCTAAACAATGCATTGCTCTGGATGCTCCATCAGCGATGCAGGGCAGTCTTGCCGGTCACTGGGATTATTGGGTTTGAGCCAATCTCCTCATCACGCTCGGCTTCCGCCTATCTCAGCTTCTGTGAGGTTTTATAGATCTGGTAAGCGGCTGCCTTTTGTGGAATGGCATACATAGTGCATATACAACGCACCAGAGCTATACGACACCCAATAGAAGAGATAGCTAAAGTGGACTGGGAATCTCGGCTTCATGGCAAATGGTTAGACAACCGGAAGTCTGACAGGTTGGAACGGCCCGCTTGATGTGTGTCTCAGCTGGTCTGCAGTCTAATTGGCAGATCTTATACCGTTTCAATGGTTCAACCCACCACTTTCAATACAAATTTTACACTTTCTTAACTACCACATGTAGAGTAAATTTTCATAAAACTAGTTCGGCCAAGATAACAATGTTTTGCATAAACGGCAACGTTAGCCTCCTTATGAAGCTTGAAAGGTTTTCTAGGTATGTCCATGGTTTCGGGTGGATTTCCATAATGGAACATCTGCTGTGAGTGAAAAGACAAATGTATGTTCCTAACTTTCCGCTTTGGGTATAAAAAGGTGGATTACATAGAGAAATCCTCTCGTAAGATATTTTTGAAATCTCGATTGTGCCAATGAGAATGGTAGAAGTTGGGTTTTGTACATCTTCGTATAGCGTCCGGGGTTAGTAACACCTGCAACGGAAACAGCTCTCCGATGCAGGACAGTATCATAATCGCCTTGTCTTCTGGCTTGTGCCGGAATTGAAGCCAGAACGTACAACTTTGAAAATTGATCACCTCCGCTCGCTCTGTGACACAAAGTTTAAGCTTTCAGCAACTTGAAAACAACTAAACGTATCAGGGCCTGGGCCGATGACCAAGTCAGTGGCCTTAGAGATGAGGCCCATAAATATACAAGAATGCCATTGTCATGGATCGAGGGCAATACTCATTGCCTTGGCTTTTTATGATGAAAAGAGACTTTTGCTGATTATCAATAATAGATTCGAGTAGATAGTAAGTTTCGAGGGGTATTCATGACAGGACGCGTAATGCTATAGCCCTCGGCCTTACGTGGACATGGAATCGACTTCAAAAAACTATATTGCTAGATGGGAGTGGCTCGCATATATGTCCTTACCAAAAAATCACCAATAGGTCATTGATTATGCCGCCATGGATATTTTTTTACTGTAAAAGGGATCGAGGTCACGACTCACAAGCCTCGCCGGGAACAACTCCAAGTGTTGTGCCCCTTTTATATGTTGTACAAATGAACTTTATCTCGAGTAAAAACAATGTTAAAGATATATCTTTCATCTCTATAGCTTTGAATCAAAGTATGAACTTGCGAGATGGCCACATCATTCTAGGACCTCATGCGAGTACAAGATCATACCCTGCACTCTGAAGAACCGAGTGGACAATTCGAGCGAGAGCCAGGCATTTCTCCTCTTCATACTTTCTTCCAACAATTTGAATACCAACAGGTGCTCCTTCATAAAGAGCCGGGTCATCTTCACTGGTCAGCCGCAGAATACAGGATAGCCAAAAAGCTTGTACCGTAGAGTGTGACTTACAGGCTTTCCAATTTTTACTGTCCAAGTCACCCAGGGGCTTGTATGAATCGTCAAAGACGTCAATACTCGCATCGGCTTGTATGGTGGGGATGACGACCGCCGAATAGTTGGTTACGTTCATTGCATCGGTATACGCTGCGGTTCTGTTCAGTGTCAAGATGTCATGTGGCCTGGGCAACCAAGACTCACCTCCATGGTAGAACTTCCCTGGTATAACAGCTGCGTGCGGCGCAACAGGCATCAAAACGGCATCCACGATTTGTCCTATATATATCAGCCTCTGACTGGATACTGCCAATGTTGGTTTCTTACCGTCTTGATCTTGGGTAGAGTTCCAATAATCTGAGTACTCTCTCTCATACTCAAGGCCCTGTAAGGTCAGATCTTGATACTTTAGTAACTCTGTAGCGGTTTTGAGCTTGAAGCCATCTTCAAGGTCTGGTATCAGGGGTTCGCCCGATCGGTCTAGGTGACTGTGTACATCATGTGCCCCGTCTGCACTAAAGAAGCCGCCCTACAAGGACTGTTAGTTTGCGCATATGGTTACAAAGTAGACCAACTTACGATTAAGGTTGTGGCTCTTTCTTGTGATGGCGGTTCCCAGTCTACTACCTGTTGTGTGTTAGCAAAGATATTTGCCAACTTGAACGCGGTTACCTACGTTGTGTCCGGCCCTTTCTAAAGCATCAACAACAACCCTAAGTCCACGAAGAACAGGAGGATGAGGCCCAACCATTCCATCAGACCAAAGAACACCTATCTTCAAGGGCATCTTGCCTAACTTTGCCTTTCCCTTGGAGTCGGCTCTCGATAGGTATGAGTCCATCATCTGTTGTCTGAAAGGAATTGGTAAGACAGCCGGATCCCGAAGCCAAGGTTGTGTACCAAGAACAGACTTGAACACGATCTCAAGCGCATCGATGGAAGTCCCCATGAAGCCCAGCGAGGACCGGTAGGTATCCTGTCCTGGATTCGTGTTCGCAGCATCGCGGTAAGAAAGTCGATTCGAAGTCGGCTTGATGGAATAGATGCCGCAGAAACCAGTCGGTATGCGCAACGATCCGCCAATATCCGTGCCAACTCCAACAGAGCTCCCTCCTAAAGCCATTAGCGCAGCCTCTCCTCCCGACGAACCTCCGCAAGACAGATTTTGGTTGTTGGGATTCAATGTTTCGCCAATGATGTTATTCTTGGTCTCTCCAAAGAGCAATGTTTGGGGCAGGCTTGTCTTGCAGTATAGCACCGCTCCCAGGGACAGCAGCTCGGTGACGATCTGACTTTCAACCTTGTGAGTCTTGTCCGGGTCCGATACTCCGAGATTACCCCCAATCCATCCGACATATCCCATGGTTGTATCGACACCCTTGACGTGGAACTGGTCTTTGAGACTGATGGGTAGCCCGTGAAGTGGTCCAACTGGCTTGTTGTGCTTGTCGAAGTAGTCGTCGAGATACTTGGCGCGCTCCAGTGCTTGATCAAAGAAGATTTCGTGCAGACAATTATTCTAGATACAAAAGTAAGTAATGATTAAACAACAAGACCTGGGTGAATCTAACAATCTGATGTGCTATAGCCGCCCGTTTACAGAAGGCTGTCGCGACCTGAACCGCCGACAATTTCCTTTCTTCCAAAGCCTCCAAAATGGGCGCGCTTGTCATCAAGGTAATGGAGATATCCCCCTCATCCAGGAACTGTTGGATGAAAGGGCCAGTGATATCTCGCTGTTGACGGGCGCGTTCAAGATCTTTTTTGCACAATCTCCATTCCGGACGGATCTTGTCCAGAGTCTCAGCGCGCTTCGCAGCGGCTCTGCTTTCCCAAGAGCCCTTTCCCATTGTAAGAAATTGAGAGATATTCGGCTTTAGGCTTTTTGCGATATTTTGCATTGAAGAGGGTGTAAATTCGAGGTATTGATGCAAAGACGTGCAAGAAAGAAATGGACCATGAATGAATGACGATGACATTTGCCATTTTATGAAACATGAGACATGTGATCTGAGAGGTGCTTTCATACTGAACACAGCCTCTTCTGAAATACGCGAAAATTGGAATTATTGTTTGCAGGAATCATTCGTTCAGATAGAAAAGGCCCTGCTTCGTCAAGTAGATAACCATGATGCATACAATTGAAGTTCACACAAAGATCGAGCGAGAGCTTCAATATATTAGACACGGAATCTAGCCTTCAATTCACTCGGCCTTGATTCCAGCAAGAACCTCGTTGATATTCTGCGAGATAACCCCGACAGGATCCGCGGCATCCATATCGGCCTGAATCCTCTTCGCCCCCTCCGTGTATTTGGGGTTCGACTGCAGCTTGTCAATTCCATCCCGAAGGGCTTCACTTGTTGGGTTTCCAGTTCGAAGGTTGATAGCAACACCAGCCCACTCGATGATAGCGCACATCTCTGGCTTATCCTCGCTATCGCCTGCCACGACAAGGGGAGTTCCATGTGCAAGACTGGCACGGACTCCTCCATAGCCGCCATTGCCTACGAATACCGACGCAAGAGGGAGAATGTCATCGAAGGGGATGTAATCCACCACGCGAGTATTCTCAGGGACGACAACAGTAGAATCGAGCACTGCTCCGCGCTGGCCGAGAGCAACAACCACGAGAGTGTTGGGTCTATCCTTGAGCGCCTCCATCGCAGGAACCACGATGTCGTTGTAGTCCATGCGAACGGTACCTTGACAAACAAAAACAATGTCTTTACCAGATGGGTTGATTGCCACTTCATCCCACCAAGCCGGCTTCTCCTCTTTAGCTCCCTGTGGCAGCTTGGGCATACCTCCAGCAAAGCGAACGCTCTTTGGTGCGTCGTTTCTGGGATACATCATCGAAGCGGAGCACATTTGTAGAAAGCGATGAGGCCAAACATACGGCGCATCGTTAAAGAAAGTTTCATCTGGCTCACCTCCGGCGTCTTTCAATATATCGTTGAAGAGCTTTTGGGCGTTTGTGAAAAGTCCTTTGAGGCCTTGTAACATCATGCCGTATTGGGCAGTTTGCTCTGGAGATGTTGGCGGTGGCAACCCCATGCCGAACGGTGCCGTGTCGACACTGGTGAGCGAAATGGGATTGATACCAATACCGATTATTCCGTCAGGTTTCACTCCACGCGCGCCTCTTAGTAGCGGAAGTGAGCCCATGAATGCGGATTCGTTGAGGACTAAGACTGGTCTGTCAGGGTTCTCATCTCTGACCTTTGCAATCGCTCTCTGAACGGCGGCGAGTTGGTCAGGAATGACCTTGATAAAACTCTGCTCGACAGTCCATGCAAATTGTTCAGGTCCTGGTGGCATGTTTGCTCTCTCGGGCCATTTTGTCTCACGGTCTTCGTCGACATAATCTCCGTAGCCCTGGATGGCAGTATAGTTGCATCCTACATCTTCAAAATGTTGACGATAACCGGTAGCAGAGACAGCGGTTATTTGGTAGCCATCGAGGACAGCCCAGAAAGTCTCTGGTCTCTTCTCGCAGAGGGAAGAGACGGCCGAAGAGAAGTTCCCAAAAGTCGTTGGGACTGGAAGTCTTTCTACAACAAGAATCCCGACACAAGAGATGCCACAAACTTTAGTCATGCCTATTTTCTGGATGAAGATGTCTCAGCGTTTGATGCGCGCTTCTTCAACATACCTGGCACTGATGCAGCGTCTATGGATCCCCAGCAAAGGTTTCTGCTGGAAGTAACTTATGAAGCCCTTGAGAATGCGGGCCTACCTATTGAGGAAATGCGCGGGCCTGATACATCCGTTCACATGGCCATGTTTGCTAGAGATTATGATCGCATGGGCTATAGGGATCTGTCGCAAGTGAGCATGAGCCATATCATTGGAGCGGGAGAAGCCATCCTTGCGAACAGAATCTCCTACGTTTTGGATTTGAAAGGAAACTCTAATACTCTAGACACTGGATGTGTAAGTTTTTCTCTACGATTTCTACGATATCTTACTGATGAAATGATAGTCCGGTGGTCTTGTGGCGCTGCATCAAGCTTGTCAAATGTTAAGAGCAGATGAATCTACAATAGCTTTGGCAGGAGCGAGTCAGCTCCTTCTCACACCAGATCAATCTATGGTCATGTCGTGAGTACCTTACAAACTCTTCTTATCCAGTGCTCCACTAGCTCTCAGCAGACAACTCACCAACAAAGATGGAAGATCGTACACCTTTGATGATCGAGGCGCAGGTTACGCCCGAGGTGAAGGTGTAGGCGTTCTGGTCCTCAAACGACTCGATCGCGCAGTAGCGGATGGCGATTACATCCACGCCGTTATGCTGGAGTCAGGTGTTGGCCACGATGGAAAGACATCTGGTATCTTTCTCCCCAACTCTTCAGCACAAGAAGCCCTGGCCCGCTCAGTCTACGAAAGGGCTGGCCTTGATCCTATCGAGACTCTATTCGTCGAGGCCCACGGAACAGGAACTGTGGCTGGTGACAATGCCGAAGTTGGATCTATCGGTAGAGTGTTTGGCCGCGAAGCTGGACGAACTACTGAGCTACCTGTCGGAAGTATCAAGACAAACATCGGTCATTTAGAGGCGGCCAGCGGCGTGGCAAGTGCAATCAAGGCGATCATGGTACTCAAGAAAAACCAGATCCCACCGCAACTAAACTTCCTGAAACCAAAGTCCGGACTTGAGCTGGAGAAGAGAGGAATCAAAATTTCTTTGGAACTGATGCCTCTTACTTCAGAGGATCACCAGGGCCCTCGACGGGTTTCGGTCAACAGTTTCGGTTACGGAGGAACAAATACCCACGCCATTCTTCAAGGCTATGATCATGAGTCTCGGTCTCAAATTGATCTAGGAACCGAAGAGAGGCCATTCATTCTATCTGCAAACTCTGAATCATCACTCAAGAAGCTCATCGCCAACACTCGGGAATGGCTTCAGTCAGAAGCCAGCCAGTTTGTGTCATTCAATGATCTGGCTTACACCCTCAACACTCGCCGCTCAAAGCTGCCATGGCGTTGCAGTGTCGTCGCTAACAACATCAATGAGCTTGATGCAGCTCTAGCAGATCCCAAGATGCATCCTGTCAAATCATCACGCGATGTCGGCCTGGCTTTCATTTTCACAGGCCAGGGTGCTCAGTGGCACGCCATGGGTCGCGAGTTGCTCACTACTTCCCAATCCGACGACTTTTCCTCATCTATTACCCTTTGCAGTGATGCTATGAAGGCACTGGGCTGTGAGTGGGATCCAGTCGAGGAGCTCTCTCGTGACGAAGAGTCTTCGCGACTGGGAGAAGCCAGATTCGCGCAACCAGCCACTACAGCTGTTCAGATTGCCCTAGTTGACCTTCTCGCTAACACATACTATGTCAAACCCGAGGCTGTGTGCGGTCACAGTTCTGGCGAGATCAGAGCTGCATATGCTGCTGGAGCACTGACGAGAGAGGCGGCCATGCAAATATCGTACATGCGAGGTATCTGCTCGGCGAAAGCCAGGACAATGAACGCAACCCAAGGTGGAATGTTGGCTGTTGGCGAGGGACCGGAAGCCATCGGTGAGCGCATCGACAAGATTGATAGCAGCTTTGGCAAGATCACAGTAGCATGTGTCAACAGCCCTGAGAGCACTACCATCTCTGGAGACGTTGCGGCTCTGGATCAACTCCAAGCTGTCCTTGTAGAGGCGTCCGTGTTCAACAGGCGCATTAAGGTCGACTCAGCCTACCATTCTCAACACATGGAGGTTGTCGCACCTTCTTACCTGTCATCTCTGAACGGACTCGTCGCTGGAGAGCCTCGTGATGATGTCGCCTTTTACTCGTCTGTCACTGGATCTCGCAAGACATCTGGCTTTGGTGCTGAGTACTGGGTATCCAATCTAGTCTCACAGGTCAAGTTCAGCACTGCCTCGCAACTTGTTGCGCAGCACCTCTCCAACGCACACTCTTCCAGTGCCAACTTGTTAGTCGAGATTGGCCCCCATGCTGCGCTTTCGGGACCTCTTAGACAATCTCTGTCCGATGCCAACTTCAAATTGAGCTCAGGAGCGTCCTTCAAGTACACCTACGCCCCCTGCCTAGTCCGAAACACAAGCGCGGTTAAGTCTACACTTTCGCTAGTTGGTAAAGTCTTCGAGTCTGGCAGTCCTGTTGATTTCAACACCAAGACCAATGACCAAAGCCTCCGTGTTGTTCCTGAGCTCCCTTCGTACCCATGGGATCACAGCAACACCTACTGGCGGGAGTCCCGCCTCAGCAAGAAGAACCGCCTGCGTGCTTTCCCACCCCACGATCTCCTCGGTCTCTTTGAAGTCGCCAGTTCACCGCACGAGCCGCGATGGCGTTATCATGTCAGCCTTGCTAATACGCCTTGGCTTCGTGACCATGTCATCGAAGGGTTCATGATCTTCCCAGGAGCTGGCTATCTTATCATGGTCATTGAGGCTATGAAGCAGCTATTCCAGCTACGCAACATGCCAGGACGAATCTCGAACGTCAACTTGCAGAACATTATAATCGCCAATCCTGTTATCATTCGTGACGATGACAACAGCAAAGAGGATCAAGTGGTAGAGTTGCAACTTATCATCAGCCCTTCTCGTCAACACTCTGGTAGTTCCTGGGAGCACTTCCGAGTCATTTCCTACGACTCTCAAAACGACTGTTGGGTTGACAACTGTAGTGGTCTTGTGTCATGGGACTCAGCTACTGAGAATAACGCTGCTTCTCAATTGCAAGTTGATGAATTCACTGGTGTCCAAGGTGACGATGGCTTGGGTCACTTATCCAAGGCTGCTGCTCAGAAATGGCTACACGATATCAAAGCTGTCTGCCTTACCTCCCTCGATGCCGCAGAGACATACGAAGATCTCAAGACTGCCGGTAACGAGTATGGCGACATATTTCAAGGCATGAAAGAGATTCACGTCGGCGATGGTTTCGCAACAGCCAAGATCGTTATCCCCGACATAACTCATTTCGCCCCAGGCCATGTTATGCAGCCTCACACTATTCATCCCAGCACGTTTGACTCGCTCTTCCAACTCGAGCCAGTCTGTTTCCGACGAGAAGGCCTCACGGCTCCCGTAATGCCTACCACCCTCGGACAGATCTCTGTGGCTGTGGACATGGCCAGCGCGCCTGACACGGAGATTGTGGTTGCTTTGCAGCATTGGCAACATACACCTCGAGAGTCGACTTGCACTTTCTACGCTTACCAGAAGATGCAGGACGGATCGTACCGTCCGGTCATTACGTGCAAGGACGCGAGGTTACAAGCTGTTGGGGAGGGTGATGCTGATCACGAAGCGAACAGCAAAATGACTTACCGTGTGGATTGGAAGCAGGACATTGACTTCATGACCAAGCAAGACTTCAATTCTCTGTCTTCTGACGTTGGTGATATCTCATCCTTGAAGAGTCACCAATCTCAGCTCGCGGCATACATGGAGGCACTCACTTACAAGAGCCCCAACATAGACGTTCTTGTGGTCGGCACAGGACCCAGCAGTACTACTATGGGATTGATGGAGGCTATGAAGTCCCACCGCCAATCGCCCTTTACCATGTACACTTACACCGACGTGTCGCCCGAACTGATTGAACAAGCTCGTAGTAAAATCAACGATTGGACCTCTCCGATTGACTATAAGGAGCTTGACATCTCTCAAGATCCTCTCACCCAAGGTCTGACTGCTAATGCTTTTGATCTCGTTGTCGCATCTAACTTTTTATACAATTCCACTGGAATTGACACTGCGCTTGGCCATATCAAGAGTCTACTGAGACCGGGTGGTCGACTTATCCTTATGGAGCCCACGGCTATGAATGGCCATGGCGAGCGGTCTAGGAGCTCGACTCAATGGGATGTCAGCGTGAGAGAGCTTGGCTTTGGTGGCCTAGAACATATTTTTACAGATGATAGTGATCATGCGACGTTGCTCATGATGGCCCGATTGCTTTCTTCTGATACCACTCAACAAGCCGACAAGACTGTGGAGCTCGTTCTTGGAAGCTCAAATAACGCAGATCAGATTGCACTAGGTCAGACCATCACAAGGACTCTGGTTGAAAGGGGTCTCGATTGCGCTGTACAGAAGTTATCTGGTTCCTCCTACCAGACCTCTCCACAAGTCACCATTGTGGTTGACTCAGTTGAGCAATCACTTCTCCTTGCCCCTAGTCCCGAGACATTTCAACACTTGAAGAGGCTGTTGCTTCGCGGTGGAGACATTCTCTGGCTTAGCTTTCAATGTTCAAAAGAATCTGAGGACAAAGTAGCGTTAAAGAAGATGGCGAGTGGTATGGCTAGGGTCCTGCGACGCGAAAACCCCAGCTTGCGATTGATCACGGTTGATGTTCAGGACTGTATCCAGCCTTCCGTTAGCCAGGATCAGGTAGAGAACATCGCCAAGATAGTTGCAGATATGTCATTTGCATGTTTCTGGTCTTCAGATGGTCTTAACTCAGCGGAACATGAGTATGTCATCCGAAACGGAATTGTTCTAATCCCCAGAGTCATTCCTGATGATCGCCTTTCCACACATATCGATAGCCGCATCAATCCTCAGCGCAACATGATCGGTGACTCAACTCTGTTCCCTTGCTCCTACCTGAACAGTGACAGGTTTATCAAGTTCGATATTCGTGTACCAGGTCTTCTGAAGACTATTCGCTTTATCGACAATGACGACCTACTCATTCCTCTTGGCCCTGACGAGGTACAGATTGAGGCTCGCGCGTATGGCGTCAACTTCAAGGATGTTCTTATTTCTCTGGGTCAAATGCCACCTGCTACGTAGATGACAGGTGAGATTGCGGGTGTTATCACTGCTGTTGGATCCAGCGTTCAATCATGGAAGACGGGCGACAGAGTGTCCGCTCACTTCGTGACACATCTAGGCAACCAAGTCCGCGTCAAGAGTAGTAACGTCGTCGCCATTCCCGACTCCGTCAGTTTCTCAGATGCTGCCTCTATTCCCCTCATCTTTTTTACCGCTTGGTACTGCCTCAACCAGGTCGCTCGGCTTGAGAAGGGACAGAGTGTCTTAATCCACGCTGGTTCAGGTGGTGTCGGACAAGCCGCTATCCAACTTGCGCAATTAGTCGGGGCTGAAGTTTTCACCACTGTAGGTAGTGTTGCCAAGAAGAAGCTCATCCAGGATCGATACAGCATTGGCGATAGCCACATCTTCTCATCACGCTCAAGCGCTTTTAAGAAGCAAATTTTCGATGCTACTGAGGGCAAAGGTGTTGATGCGGTCTTGAACTCGCTTTCCGGTCAGCTTCTCCGTGATAGTTGGGAGTGTCTTGCACCCTTCGGTACCTTCTGTGAGATTGGCAAGGCAGATATCCTCAGTCGTGGACAATTCAACATGGCCAATTTCGACAAACAGGCCACTTTCGCTGCTGTCGACATCTTTTACATGCATCAGAACCGTCCAGAACGAGTCATCCGTGGTATTCAAGAAGTCTTTTCAATGGTTGACCAGGGTTTATTGAAGCCTGTCTACCCTGTGGTTACTTTTGACATGGCATGCGTCGAGCAAGCTTTCTCTTTTATGGCCGAGAGAAAGCATACGGGCAAATTGGTTCTACTCGCTGATGAGAAAACGCAAGTGGAAGCAACACGAGCGAAGGCTACCGCACTAAGTCTTCAACAGAACGGTACGTATGTTATCGGCGGAGGTCTTGGTGACATCGGTAAGAAGATTGGCCGGTTCTTGGCGGAGCAAGGAGCTGGACATATCGTGGCTCTGACACGTCGCGATGCTGAGTCCGTGTCTCAGCAGCCTGCTATGATCGAGTTCACCGAGTCCGTTCGTCAATTGGGAGGCGCTCTCCACATCCTCCAGTGTGATATCGGTGATGAGACAAGCACTCGGGACGCTGCTCAAAAGCTAACACTACTTGGCCTTCCACCTGTTCGAGGTATCATCCAGAGTGCGACGGTCTTACGAGACAGACCATTGGAGAACATGGAGGTTGGCGACTGGAATGAGTCTGTGAAGCCCAAGGTACAAGGGACGCTCAACATGAACAACTTCTTTTGCTCTCTCGAGACCACCGACTTCTTTGTCATGCTTTCTTCCGTAGCTAGCATCATTGGTTCCACTTCGCAAAGTAACTACGCCGCTGGAAACGCATTTCTTGAGGCCTTTGCACATGCTCAAACACAAGCCGAGCGGGGGATCACAAAGTATGCGACGGTCAACATTGGTGCTGTCGAAGGTTCTGCACTGGTATCAGGTGTCCAGGATCAAGGCATCGACATCACCAGTACCATTGGTTCCGTCTCATTCGACGAAGTCCTTGCTGCGCTCTAATACGCTATGAACCCCCAAGCCCAGGGCGACCCCGCCGTGGTTCAGCATCTCATGCATTTCAGCCGCGACAAAATGGAGGTATCCTCTGGTCCCTGGGCATTGAGTGACCCTATCTACGACCACATCCCCAGCAAAATAAGACTGGAGGGAAGGTCAGCAAGCAAGGGCGGTGACGCCAAAAAGCAGACCATCCTGCAGGCTGTTGAAGAGGCAGACACAATGGCCGAGGCGGAAGTCATTGTCAAGCAGGCTTTATTAGACAAGTTCGAGGCATTCATCGGTGATGATGTCCCCGATGTCTCCATCGCGACTCTTGGACTTGACTCGTTGGTCTCAATTGAATTGAAGAACTGGGTCAGACACACGTTCAAGACACCACTCCAGATCTCAGAACTTACCAGTGCTCCTAGCATGCTAGCGCTTGCTAGACTGATCATTTCCAGAATGGTCCTCAAGTTCAAGACAACGAGTGGTGCCACTGCTGAAGCTAATGCAGTTGAGAGACGATCCCTTGCTGCTCTGTTACCAGTAATTGAGCCAGCGATCTCATCTGAGTCTTCTGACGCCGCACTGAGCGATGACGCGACCGATGAGACTAGCAGTGTCGGTGAGCCAGAGTGGCATGGAAAAGACTGTTGCAGAAGTTACGCAGAGCTTCCAGTCATGCCTCTCCCAGACCTCGATGAGACACTTGACTACTGGCTCGGGTCTAACGAACACCTCTTCCACGCTGAACAGCTTGAGTCCATACATCGAGACATGCGATCCATGCGTGCTACTGACAGCACCGCTCGTCTTGTCCTACGGGATCTGTATTCGAAGCATGCTGACGACCAGACGAACAGCTGGTTCACCGACATTGTCACCAAAGCCCGGTTCCTATGTCGAAGGGCCCCTATTGCTCCATGGACGAGCAACATGATCTCGCAGCGTGACAACCCTGGTAAAAGACACACTCAAATCGAACGCGCCGCCATCATCACATCATCAGCTCTCTCATTCAAGCATGCGATTAACGCCGGAGAGGTCGAACCTTTTGAGATTGCTGGTAAGCCGGAGTGCACTTGGGGGTGGGGATGGCTCTTTAACTCGACGCGTGTACCGCAGCCTGACTGCGACAAGGTGGAGAGCTATACTTCATCTATCATAAGAGACCATGTCGCTGTCCTAAGGAAGGGTCGAGTCTTTAAAGTGATGCTTCAGGATGAGGATAACAAGGATGTGTCTTTGCATCAGCTTGAAGAAATCTTCCAAGCCATCGTGACGCAAGTCGAGGGCAAAGATGTACTATCCACGCTATTGACGACAGATGATAGAGAATCTTGGGCAAAGGTAGGCCTTGATCGCTTTATCGATTATTAAGGTGTCGCTAACATGTCTACAGATCCGAGGTACCCTTCTGGAGCTGAGCCCTGCAAATGTGGACTATTTCCACGTTCTCGACTCAGCCATGTTCGTACTCTGCCTGGACTCTGGCAGTCCCGAGACTCCAGATGAAATTGCGCGAGGCGGTTACATTGGAAACGGAGTTAACTGTTGGTTCGACAAATTGTTGCAGTTCTACGTGAGCGCAAATGGTCGGTCAGGCATGCTCACTGAGCATGGCATTCTGGACGGCACAACTGCTATGCGTCTACTTGACTGGATCTCGAAAGCCATGGACGCTTATAAATCTGGCCAATCTACTACACGTCGATACTCAGTTCAGGTTCCAATTGAGGAGGTCGTCTTGCAAATGACACCTGAGCTGGAGCAGCATGCAGTTGCTCTTCACGAGAAGTACGAGCAAGCTACTTCGAAGTCTACATACGTCCGCGAACAACTCAAAGAATTTGGCACTGACCTCCTCCTTCAATCGCGTGTTCCTATCAAGGGAGTCATTGACGTGACATTCCAGCTCGCCATCCGTCTCTTCTTCGGTAAGAACATGTCATCATGGGAGCCTACCAGCGGAACTCTCTTCCATGCCGGTCGTCCCGATGCCATGCAGCGTTCTACCCCCGCTGTGAATTCCTTCTGCGATGCTGCCTCAGGCTCGTCGCAAGACTTCGCCCAGCTTCGGGCTCTTTTGCTCGAAGCCACCAAGTCCATCAACGCAGGTATGAAGACACAACTTCTCGGTGGCGGTTCGTAGCGTCTGTTCGAAATTCTTTCCTACTGTTGGCCTGAGGGTGTACCCAAGCCGTCCTTCCTGAGTGAAATGGTATTCTTCGGTCGACCCAGCCCGCCTATCTTTGCTCAGACGAATTCGTTGGAGGGAAAGATTACAGTAGAAGATCTTGTGCACTTGATGCCTGACACAGAAGGATTCTGGTCGTTCATCATCCCCGAGAAGGATTTGTGAGTTTGTCCTACTGCTTTATCAGTAGACTAATAATGCTAACGTTTACGCAGACTCTCGGTATCTTTGATCGGTGGATCGGAGAGAACAGGGGCTTTTGTGGAGGAGCTTCATCGCGCAGCGGGTATCATTCGCGACATCGTGCAAGTTCGTGTGTAATGTCTCTTGATAGACACAGTGTCTAACATATTTATTTCACAAACTATCTTCGGCTCTCAGAGCTTTAACCCGGTCAGACGTGCTATCACGGGACTGCCATTATCATTCTCGTCTCTCAGCAAGTTCCTCCAAACACTCAGCAATAACGCCTACGGGATCATACCCAGCAATCTGAGTCTGTATATCTAATGCCTTCTTCTTGAATCCCTTGTTTCCAAGAACCTCATCAACTGCATTCATCAACTGCTCAACAGAAGGATACGTGGTCCGTAGATTGACCGCAACTCCAGCCCACTCAGCCCTCGCAGCCGACTCGGGCTTTTCCTCTGTCGTTCCAGCCATAATCAAAGGCGTTCCACTCTTGAGAGCTCGTTGGAATGATCCGTAACCACCCGTTGTGATGAACACGTCCACGTGTGGTAGAATGTTGTCGTAAGGGATAAAGTCCTCAGCGTGACAGTTAAGAGCGACGACTGTGTCACTTGGTAGCCTGGTGCCTAGACGCCCAAGAGCAATGATAACTTTAATATCTGAGCGGTGCTGTAGAGCTTCCATGGTTGGAAAGACAAGTTGGTTGAGTCCATGGCGACGGTTCCCTGGCAAACAAAGACAATCTTCTTTCCGGTTATGTTCTTGTTAGTAACCACATGGTCCCACCAAGACGGCATTTCCCAACTGGTCTTCGTTCGCCTTGTAGTGGGATATCCACCAGCGAACCGCAAAGTAGATGGGGCATCACTCCTCTCATACTCAACACTTCGCGCGCACATCTGAACGAATCGATCAGGAATCGTATAGAGTGAATCCAGCAGAAACTCATCTTGTGGCTCAGCGCCCACACTCTTGAGTGCCTGCTCATATGCCTTCTGCGCTGGAGCAAAGAACTCTCTTTGTGCTGCATTGGCGATTTTGTTCCGCTCGCGACCTTCTGGTGTACCATGCAGTACCCA
>JAAVUF010000879.1:0-45812 GCA_014898995.1 Fusarium sibiricum | reverse complement strand
TGGGTACTGCATGGTACTTGCGATGTTCGTGATTCTTGTCGCGGCTGATGATGTTGGCCAAGTGATGTGGCTTGATCGACATCAGCACATCGGATGTAATTCGGCCAGGAGTGGTAGATTGAGACCTAGTATTCGATCTCTGCTTTGGATCTCTTCTTTTGACAGCGGCAGTCGCCCCACGCTTTCGTACACGCGCCATTCTTAGTTGAGACGAAGCGTGATCAATGGCAAAGAAGGCGCGTCTAATTTTAGAAACAATAATATGGGGCAGCCTGGCTACATGAGGCGGTAAAGATTGGCAGAAATGCTAGCCCAGCAACCAGGTCACTGCATTATCGTGACTGGCCACAAACTAGATACCCTAAAGTTCATGTATACAGATCAATTTTATTCTTATGCTTATTTCTATTCTTTCAAGGGCGTAAATAAGACTGGTTTTATACAAACATCTACAGTCTCGTTCCGCTCAGTAGGTGAAACATGCAATCCAGTGAGAAGAAATAAGAGGGATGTTGTTCTGAAGAGATTAGTGTTATTGTACTGCTCACTACATACACACTGTAACATAGAAGGAAAAACAAAATCTAACCAGCTAGACACCCTATGAGCACACTTCTATCGCCTCACATTGATGGGTCATAAGTAAGAGCAGTGCAAGAGCGATACCCCTGTCTTGGGCCTTGGCGAAGGACATCGTGGTGTTACGCCCCCAGCAGAGGTACAAAGTCGTTTATCGATCCCGCACCATCGAGTCAATAGCAGGGTGGATTCACAGTCAGATGCTTTACTTCTATTTAGGCATCACTGTGATACCTGACTCAAAGCTGTAAGTCTGGCGAAAACGCAATCTCGACCTCGCCCTCGCGAGCAACACCTGAGATTGATTGCCGAGTCAGGATTATATCGGGTTTCGCGGATGGCGATTCGAATCCTTCACCCTTGTTCAAGCATCCATGCATTCGTGTCACAAGAGGCCGTATACTTTAGTCATGTCTGTCTTTCACAAAATAGCAGGGGCGCTGAAGACACCGTCAGCCCTTGATCACTTCCCACATACAATGCCGACACTGCCTACACTGCATACTTTGTAGCAATACAATTAGCCAAATACAACCCGAATCCAGTAGCGCCTTCTGTATCCCTATTGTCTCTGGTGACACGACTCCACTTCCACTTGCGACAAGGTTTCGTAGCTTCCTGAGAGACAAACGAGGTGGAAGTACACTGCATCAATCGTCGACGTAGACATCAAGGAGGGCCATCTTTATTTACAACCTATCGCAGCCAATGATAGTAGCATTAGCTAAGATGAAGGAAACCAAATATGGTAATGTTTGCCTACTATCTGCCGCAAGCGAACGAGAGATTAACAATTATAGATTCAACTGACGGGGGAGTATACTCTGTTGTCTTCGGCCGTCAGACCTGTGACCCAAGCTGAGTAGTCGTCAACAAACACGATTGAGCTTCCGTTCAAGTCTATCTTGCTCCGCACCAGGTCTGCGTTGAAGAACGGTAAGAGGATCAGCGAGCGGTCCCTGCGGGGAACACGAGGCGTAAGCTTTGGCTGACAACAGGCTCTGATTGGCTGCGTCGCCAAACAGGGATGGTGAGCCGCACGTCACAAAATAAGTCGGGCATAAGGTTCCCTCAAGGGGAGGAATTTCGACTGATTTAGGATCTGGTTCAATCTAAGCCTTGTAGTCTGAGCCTCTTTATATTCGTGCTGAATGGCGAGATGGGACGGTTGTGAGTGTGTTGCCAAGCATATAAGGAAGAAGAAGCCGCTGTTGGTGGGCTACTATTCCATCACTTAACTACCTATCCATTCTTCTATCCATTCTTGTTACATTGTTATCCCTTTAGCTCGATATGAGATTTACAAAGCGTGTTGGTATTCTTTTTGGGGCCTTGGCGGTGGCACGACAGTTTCCTTCTGCTCCGAAAGGTCTGGAGGTTGTCTCGTCTCAGCTCTTCAAGGGTGCTGAGATTTCATACAAAGAGGTGATGACTCCCTTAACTTCAGTAAACTGTACTGACTTGGAACTGTGATAGACGTCTATCTGTGAGACTACTAAGGGCGTCAAGGCCTATAGTGGCTATGTGAAGCTACCTAAGAACCTTCTTCCCGATTTTCAAGATTGCGACGATGACCAAGCTGCCCATGTATTCTTCTGATACTTTGGTAAGACTCAAAACAGCCATGTTGAACTCATGGAAGCCTTCTGATACAGAGACCTCAGAAGCCCGTAAGAACCCCTCCAAGGCACCAACGTCCATCTACATCGGCGGCGGCCCAGGCTCAACTTCCTTTGACAATACAAATGGTTTCCCCTGCTCGGTCAGCCCTGATTCAAACTCGACGACACTCAACAAGGTTTCATGGAACAACCATGTCAACATGCTCTATATCGACCAACCTCTCGGAACCGGCTTTTCATACGTTTCGCTCCAGAACGGCACCTTTGACACCATAACTCAGACATTCACCCCAATTGAGAATGGCAAGATCCCCAATATCAATGCTACGTTCTTACAGGCTACTCTTGATTCCGGTGCTCCTGGGACGGTGCCCAAGACGACTATGAGTGGTGCGAGAACGTTGTGGGCGTTTGCCCAAGTTTGGTTTAATGAGTTGGTTTAGACTTGAAATCGTGAATGATCATCTCACTGACATGCACCAGATTTCCTAAATGGCATACAAAAAACGACGAGATCTCCCTGTGGACTTCATCGGTTTGTCAGCCCTCCTCCACAACTCTTCTCCTCCTTGGCTAACTAGAGCCCAACAGTTCGGTGGTTTCTTCGGCCCCCACTACTTCTCCTACTTCCAAGACCAAAACACGTTGATATCAAACGGAAAACCCACCTTTGAAAACGCCACGGCTCTCAATCTCGCCACCCTCGGTCTGCTGGAACCCGCCATCGACGCTCGCGCTATGGCAAAAGGCTACGCACACTTCGGCCACCACAACACCTACGGACTCCAGGTATTCGATGATAAGACTTATAGGAGCATCATGCAGACAATCGAAGACCCCAAGGAAGGTTGCTACACCCTTGTTGATATCTGTCGTGCACTCGTAGCGGAGGGAGATCCAGAGAGGTTTGGGAACAACAAGACTGTCAACGATGCTTGTGTGGCAGCTACGTCAGTATGCTTTGGTAAGGTACAGGGAATTTACAGTCTTCTGTCTGACGTGAGTACTCTTATTATCCTAATTGAATGGTATGAAGAAAGTGTATTGACGATGTGCAGCGAAGCCCCTTCGACATCACGCACTCCAATTTGACGCTCTTTCCACCGCATCACATCGATGACTTTTTCAACCAGCGCTGGGTGCAACAAGAGCTTGGAGTTCCTCTTAACTTTACGGCCACATTCAACAACATCGCTCAAAATTGGCTTGGCGTCGTTGGCGATCCTGTGATCGGTAGTCTTCATACGCTTGAGAAGGTTATCGAGAGGGGCGTTAACGTGGCTATGGTAAACGGAGATCGCGATTACCGTTGTCCATGTGAGTAACTCCCAACTGCCTCTCTTGTTACTTTCTTACTAATATCATTTCTCAGGGTATGGAGGCGAAAATGTAAGTCTTTCGCTAGAGTTCCCATCGGCCCCAGCCTTCCGTTCATCTGGCTACGCCTCCATCTCGACCAACTGCTCGTATGACAGTGGATTCGTGCGCGAACAAGGAAATGTGTCCTTCTCACGTATCTTTCAATCCGGTCACGGCGTGGCAGCTTACCAACCCGAAACGCTCTCTGCCATTTTCGAGCGTGCCATGTTCCGTCGAGATCTTGCCACCGGAAAGGTCGACTTGAAAAAGCACAAGGATTAAAAGACAAAGGGGCCGGAGACTGTGGCGGCCGTGAAAAACAAAGTCCCGCAGTCGCCGGCGAACACGTGCTTCTTGAGGCTGTCTTATAGCTGTAAGGATGAACAGTTAGAGGCTTTAGCCAAGGGAACAGCTGTCGTGAAGGCTTGGATTGTTGTTGAACCGAAGGGCAAAAAGCCGATGCCCCTTGCGCTCTATGGTAAGAGGGGACGGTAGTCATTGGATGGGGTAACTGAGGTGCGGATAGAAGATTGTTGGGATATGGATTGGTTTCTTTGGTGACTAAATACTACTTAGAGCACTTGTAAGTAATTCAAATCCTATAGACTCTTAGTCAGGTTTCTTTTCCCTTTTACTCTATGTTCAGCCTTATGGACAAGGCAATGACAGTATGGACGGGACACAACAGGCTGGTGCGGGCATGACTGGTTACACTGGAGCTGGATTTAGCTCTGGCGCTTCGGTACATAGTTGGACAGCAGGAGTCACTGGCAAGTATTCGATTTCTTGTTTCATCTATAATGAGCTTTCCTCTCTGGAAGGCAATCTACTCCACGCAAACCGTGTTCGAGAGATCAGTATTTACCCAGCATCTCTCTCCATTCTTCTTCCGATAATTATCAGGGTTTCAGTTCCATTTTTTCGCCTCAACTTTCTCTTGTCCACAATCATTCGTTGTGGTATTGCAGTTACGTTCTTTCTACTTGGTCATCTTAACTATCTTTTGCATCCAAGTCGTCTTCATTATGTTAATCTGGTGACCTCTCCTTAAATTAGCTAGTCTTTGGTGTTAGGGTGGTCAGTGTAAGGGGCTTGCGATATTTCTAGCCTTTATTGTTTTCTTAGCACTTATTCTCAATTTCGTGCTCTTATCGTCGTTCTTATTTGATCGCCCTAGCATCATATGGCAGATTGCATGTGAAGGCCACGAGCAAGTCGAGATGTTTTTGGAGCGTTGGAGAAAGAGAAAAATGATGAATATTACCAATTGCTATCGACTGGAATACATATCTGTGGCACCTCACTCGATCTGAAAATAACCCAGAGGTACAAGAGTAGGTGGGGAAAACAGTAGTCAAGTCAACTGAGCCAATATAACTATTTTTAGAAGTGATAAACCCAGCTAATCAAATGTTCAACAGAGAAAATTGCGAAAATGGAACTCTAAATCCACGATTCATTTAACAATCTTGAGCCACAGTTCATGCAAGCCATCTCCTAGATAATTCTATTACCTCAAAGATATGCTCCTCAAAATACGAAAAGTTGAACAATCTGATATTGCTGCGGTCCAGGACCATAGGATAATGTAGTGTATGAGACTTGCGCCAAGCTGAAGTACCTATTACCACCGATCATTCCACCAAAACCCATTAGAGAAAGAATCCCTCGTACCAGTCCACATAAACCCAGCCACATAGATCCAGCCACCAATGTGAATTTCAAGGTCTTGGTGTCAAAGACTCAATGCCATTGAAGAGTTAACGCCACTAAACAGGGTATTGTTGATCCCATCCCGATCTGGAGCCGCATCACCCGCCTTATATAGAAATGCGGGGGGCCTTCCGTCCAGGCTGTGGTCGAATTGAGAAATAAACTGTGACTCTCCTCGCGATTTCATATCTCCGGCGAGCTATATGCAAGGTCTTTTGGAGTAACGTAGCATGATATTTTCGCGGTAACGTAGCACACAATATGCAAATACCTTCTGCAGATGAAGGGTAGGCTAACATTCATAACAGAGCGACACATTGCTTACTTTTCGTATGTTCACACCACACTAGTTGTTCAACAACACTTCTTGAGTGGTTCAAAGAAAATGATTGCCTTGCTGCTATTCCTCTTTGGCACGGCTGTTGCAACTGCTAAGCTCAAACCACTAGCCACTGACATCGGTCATCAAAATGCAATTCCCAACTGGGATTTCCAGCAGATACCCAAAGTCACTAAAGACATTAAATCTCTTTCTTTACCCAATGTTGATACTTCCTCGTGGCATCACGCACCTGTATCCCGGTGTACCTTGATGGCCTGTCTTCTGGCCGAAGGTACCTACAAGCTAGACGGTCATGATGGTCTCTGGTATTCTGACAATCTCGCACACTTCAACGACAGTCTCTTTCATGCTCCATGGGTTTATCGCAATCAATTCAACTTGGAGACCGGATATGAATCAGCAGACACCCATTACTTCTTACAAACCAACGGAATCACCCCCGCTGCAGACCTGTTCCTCAATGGCAAGCAAATCGCCAATAATGTCACGCAGTCCGGTTCTTACGGCGGTCATACATACGATATCTCGTCTCTTGTTGCGAAAGAAAACGCACTTGTAGTCAAGGTATACCCCACGGACTATCAGTATGACTTCGCTGTCGGATTTGTCGATTGGAATCCCTACCCACCTGATAATGGGACAGGAGTATGGAGGGACATCACTATCAAAAAGACTGGTAACGTCTTTATGGGTGCTGTGAGTGTACTGGTGGACATGGATACACCTATCAAGCAGAGTCAAAACCATCACGCAGTCATTACTGTCAGAGCTCAGGCTCGTAATTTAAAAAAGGGCCCAATCAAGTTTGTGGCTAAAGCCAACATCAAGTCACCGCGTGGAAAGACCCTCACGGTACTGACGAAGACTCTGAATCTCGGAGCTGGAGAATCAACCACGGTAGAGCTTTCTACAAAAATCCAAAACCCAGAAATCTGGTGGCCCGCCGCTTGGGGCGAACAACCTTTATACTCAGCTCAACTGACTTACTCTATCGGGCACGACACTTCAGATGTGAGCCCTGTCACCAATTTTGGTATCCGGACCGTCACATCCGAGCTCAACTCACACAACGACACTATGTTTCGTGTGAATGGCTATCCTATCCAGATCACAGGCGGCGGTTACACTTCAGACATGTTCTTGCGGTGGGATTCACAGCGCTTTGAAGATATAGCACGCTATACTCTAGACATGGGCATGAACACGATCCGACTAGAGGGAAAGATGGAGCAGCCCGAGCTTTATGATATTGCTGACAGACTGGGTCTTATGCTCATGGCAGGTTGGGAGTGTTGTGATCGATGGGAAAGCTGGCCCTATAATCATGACTTATCTCAGGACCCTCCCCCTCTGTGGTATGACGCTGATTACGATACCGTCAACGCTTCAATTAGGCATGAAGCTGCCATCATGCAACACCACCCAAGTGTCATCGCCTTTCTAATTGGGAGTGACTACTGGCCCGACGACCGGGCCACAAAGATTTACCTGGGTGGCTTACACGACGCGGGATGGCAAGTCCCTATCATATCTTCGGCTGCAAAACGTGGCTATCCAAAGCTTGTTGGTCCATCCGGGATGAAGATGGAAGGGCCTTATGACTGGGTTCCGCCAGTGTACTGGTTTGATAGAGAGCCGACAGCGAAAAGGTTTGGATCATCTTTTGGGTTCGGATCAGAGCTCGGTGCGGGTGTTGGAACGCCTGCCAAAGGAAGTCTAGAGAAATTCTTGACAAATGACGACATGGAAGATTTGTGGAAGAAGCCTAACAAAGGCCTCTACCATATGTCTCAAGACACTTCTCAGTTCCACGACCGGTCCATCTACAACAAGGCACTTTTCGCGCGGTACGGCAAACCAACATCTCTGGACGACTATCTTATTAGTGCACAAATGATGGACTATGAGGCAATTCGCTCTGAGTTTGAAGGCTGGGGAAGTCATTGGAGCTCTACTCGCCCAGCCACAGGCCTCATCTACTGGATGTTGAACAACGCCTGGCCCAGTCTTCACTGGAATCAATTCGATTATTATCTCCATCCAGCTGGGACTTATTTCGGTACTAAAATTGCCACTCGGGTCGAACATGTCACGTTTGATTACTTCAACAACTTTATCTGGGTGATCAACCGCTCATTGGAAAAGTCCGGTCCACGCTCTGTTCACATTGAACTTGTGGATCTCAAAGGAAAAGAAATCTCTCGCCAGGTTCTTCGCTTATCCACAAAGCCTAGCAAGTCTCAAAAGGTCGGCGATATCACCAGCTCAATCAAGAAAATCCAAGATGTCGCAGTGCTTCGCCTGACCCTGGTCGATGATGGCAGCGACACGGTACTTAGTCGTAACGCGTATTGGCTGTCGAGAAAAAACGACATGGTAGACTGGTCATCCACGACGTGGTACGTCTCCGACGTCAAGCAGTTCGCCAATTTCACTGCATTGAATCAGATGGATCGAGCAGCCATCACTTTGACAGCCTCCGGTGGTAAAGATTCTGGCAAGTGGAAAATCCGAGTGAAGAACACCAGTCCAGTTCCGGCGGTATTCGTCCAGCTCAACCTAGTTGATAAAAACGGCGATGACGTGGCTCCCTTGACCTGGTCAGATAACTATTTTACTTTACTTCCTTCAGAGGAGATTCAAGTTGAACTTTTAGACTGGTCAAACAAAGGCACTGTGGTGGAAATAATTGGGAAGAACATCAAAGCATCTCGGGCTCAACTTCGCTAAGTATTCTTGCTCAGTTTTAGGATACAGTAGATATCTAGTCTAAATATTATAAGCTGACATTTTATCGCTTACACTTCGAGCGACATTTTTTTACGATACCCTGGGGCAGGGGTAACAGAGCTTACACATGCTAGGCAAGTAGGTCATGTAATATGTGTCGAACCGGAGACATAGACCTAAAAGAGGCCACTATGTTATAACGAACAGCGCGCTATATCTTTTGGCGCAGTGCCTTATGGTTTAACAGTATGGCCGCTATACGCTAACCCTGTACCTATTTTTCTCTTCGCATAACTAAGGATAATTGAAGTTCGACTTCGTGAACGGAAGCATTCATTACTCTCCGATTCATGTTAATTTGTCAAGCCTTATAAACATCAGGATAAATAAGAAGATATAACTGAATTAACACGAGATGCAATTAAATTAAAGAAACATGACTACAACCTCCCAAAACAAAAGTAACCTCATTCAAGTCAACAGAATGCCAAATCTATAGCGCCACCAATTTCTCAACATTTGTAGACAAATCGGTTATTGCCTTGCAAAGACAGCCGAATAGTTGCTCGGCAAACGCCTCTCTTTCAGCTCCATCCTGTCGGTACAAGAAACAGACCTCAGTGCGACTCGAGTCCAGTGGCGTGGTGACAACACTGAAGTCGGCGGTATCTTCCTGCGAAGCTAGCACACCGACGTCGTACGTATTTTTTCCGATGTCTAGGCTCCCGGTTTGAGGCATGCTTTGATGTTGAACAACAGTGGAAAACCCGTTTGCCCCAGTATCGTCCCAGTCTGTGCAACTTCTGATGATTTCTCTGAAGCCAAGTGATTCGTATGGTATGTTGTCTACCTGCTGATGCTGAATGTGTTGTAGAAGGTCCAGCACAGTCCAAGAGTCTTGATATTGTACGCGTACAGGAACCACGTTAAGGCAAGGGCCAACAATGGCTTCAATTCCAGGAACATGGCGTGAGTTGCGCCCACTAATAAGGTGACCAAAGACAACGTCATTCGTTCCAGCATTCTTTGCTAGAACCATAGACCAGGCTGCCTTGACGACGGTAGCTGTCGTGATGTTGAAAGTAGCGAGCGAGGGTGTGGCCACAGTCATCTTCAGTACATCCGTAGGACTTGTGCGCATCGAGCGGCATTGTCGCGAAACGAGGTTTGTGGGGGAAGAATTCCTGAGGAGAGATCTCCAGTAGGTGTATTGGTCGGAATTAAGCTTGCCAAATAAGCCGTGAATGTAAGTCGCATACGGAGGTGTCGTAACTATAGGCTCGCCTTCATACGAGGCCTTCAAGGCGTTAAGGATAGTGGGGAAGCAAATACCATCGTACAGGGCGTGAGACAGTCTCATAAAGATCCTATGTCGCTCTGAGGACTTGTGTCGGGCAATAATAAAGCGGAAAGAAGGCTTCTCGGGGCTAGGAGTTTGGCGTAGGTGCTCTGATCCAAGTTCCAAGGTGAACTGCTCGATGTCATCCACGTCGCGGACAATAAGCTCGGACTGTACGTGACGGAGGATCACCTGCAAATAAGTCGCCTGGTACGGGACAAAGACTGTGCGCAATATGTCGTATGCAGCAATCACGTTTGTGATGCTCTCTTGTAAAAGGGAAATCTCAAGCGGCCCTGCACCGTCAAGGTGGAAATAGTTCAGCATCCATCGCGAATCAAGGAGGCTTCCTTCGATGGCTTGGGTCTGGAAGTCGGTGGTTGGTAGAACATCTGTAATGCTGGCTCTGGAAACTCCAACAACAGGACAAACATGCTCTCGGACGAAATGTTCAGCGTTTTGTTCCAACAGAAGTGAGAGTGGTTCATAGGCATGTTCATCAGTGACAATGCCTTCCTTCTTGGTGCTGGGAAGGGATGTGTTTCCATCACTAGACATCATATCTACGTCTCTGTATGACTTGTCTCTGAGACAATTGAGCATGGACCCAAAAGTCGGGTTTTTGAAGATGTCGGCCACGGTGAGCGGCAGATCTTGATCTCTAGCATCACCCACCATCGCCATGGCAATGATAGAGTCACCGCCGCACTCGAAAAAGCTCATCTCGTATGTAATCTCAGTTGTTTCAACATCAAGATGATGCTCCCACAACGTGGATAGCTTGTTATGGAGCTGATCCTTGCCTCGGGGCAATGAACCCCAAGACGTCGATGGCGAGAAAAGTGTGGCACCAGGCCCTGTAGAGTAGCTGCTGATTGTCGAGGTAGGTGTTGTAACCTGGCGATTCATATGGCTGTGCTGGAAGGTCCATCCATCCAATGCCCCCGCGGTACTCATGGGCAGTGGCGAATCTCGCGATACCTGCAGATGCGACAAAGCTTCCTCGCTGTGATCAATGACATCGCTTAGTACCTCGGACATGACGTTGGCGAGGTCTTTGGCATGTGTGTTTGAGAGAATGTTGGTCCAATATCGGAATACGATGCCTTCGTCGCCGCGAGTGGTATTTGCGTTGAGCGTGACGGCATACTCACTTGGATCGAAAGCATCAACCGACTGAAACTTGAGCGCACTGGCATCTGGGAGGCCCGATGAACCGGCGTTTTGAATGGACACGGCCGTGTTGAAGAAACCCCGTTTCGGTTGTCCCAGCTCATGACTAAGACGAGCGAGAGAAAAATGTTGATGTGGGAGACTGTTTGCGTAATCCTCTTGCGTGTCTAGGAGGAGCCTCTTCAGAAGCATGCCGTGCGTGAATTGGAAGCGGAAGACAAGCATGTTTATCAATGGTCCGACAATCTCATCAATACCGTCAATGTCAGCGTCGCGACCAGAAGCCAAATACCCAAAGCAAACATCTTGGGAACCGGTGTATTTACGAAGCACGAGTGCCCACGCCAACATGATCATGTTTGAGATTGTCACGCCAGCATCTGAACCAAGTGACTGTAGTTCGGAAAATCTGTCAAACTCGACGGTAACGGAGCCTAGACTTCGACCTACCATATGATCCGAGTTCATGGCTGGAAATTCGGTGTATCTGGCGCCGGATAGATAGCTCTTCCAGTACATCAAACTTGAATCAATTGGTTGTTTTGAGATGTAATTGATGTATTCCTTGTACGATGGAGCTCTGGCGCTATGTAGGCCATTGGCGTATGCGCTAGAGATGTCGCGAAGGATGATTGCCGTGGATGCACCATCCGTGATAGCATGGTTCATCTCAAGCTTGATGAAGATCTTTCCCTGCGTCGTTTCGCATATGGTGATCTGATAGGGAAGAATGGGCGCTCCATGTCTCTTGTTGGTCTTTGCAAGTGACTTTGCGTTCAACTTTGCCATGACGTCGATCTCTCGACACTTGATGGTGGTGATTCGAGTCTTTCCAGGACGTATAACGACCTGATCGAAGGAGCCTCCACTACGGACACTCTCGATAAAGACACTTCGAAGTGCGGCGTGACGCTCGACAACCTTTGAGCAGGCCTGAGCAAGCTTAGCAGCATCAATGGTGGGGCTGTTGGAGGTGGAGACTTCAAGGATAGCGTGGAACAAGTATTGCGACGGATCAAGCAGCTGACTGAGTAGTATACCCATCTGCATGGGCGAGCATGGATATATGTCCTCCACCTCGTCGAATCGAACATGAGCAGCAGGTAGAGACTTAGATACCAGCCTATCAAGTTCAGGGTAATCCAACGACATGAGTGGAAAGTCACTGATAGTTGGACAAGATGAAGCTTTGCTGAGCTCCATTGCCATATCGCTAAGCACCTCCTTGCAGGTGATCACCCACTGAGTGATGAGATCTTGGTGTAGCATGTTCTTGTTGTACATGAAGGTAAAATGGAGGCCATCATCCATGATAGAAATGGAGATCTCAAACAGAGCTAGACGACAAGTCTCGGGAGCGACATCTGAAATAGAAGCCATGTCCTCCTGGCTCATAGAGAGGTTGAAAGGGCGTAGAAACGATTCGGCTCCGGCCGTTTGCTGTGACCGGCCTAGGAAGTTCAGTAGAACCTCCATTGGCTCATCACTGTCAAGACAGAGCTTCCCGGAATCGGTCAGATAGCGTTGAGCGAAGTAAGATCGACCATTGTCAGGTATTGCGCGTCGCAAGTCTTTGACTTTACGAACAAAGTCAATAGTGTCGGTAGGGCCGACGTTGTGATGTGATACATCGATAGGACAAAGCGAAGTGAACCATCCGACAGTTTGAGAAGGGTCGATAGTGTCGTCCCAGGATTCACGTCCATGTCCTTCGTTGAACAGTGTTGGAAGCTCCCGACCGGGGAAGCACTGTCCAAATGATAAGAGCAGAGCCGAGATAAAAAGATCAAGGGTCTCAGTTCTGAGTGCTTGGTGAGCGTCTTTCAATAGTAGAGAGACAGTGTCGGGGTCCGAAAGAGAAAATGATTGCTGAGTAACATCTACATAGCTATTCGAGACATTGGAAAGCCCCCAGAAGCCTATATTCGCAGGTCTCACAGGGAATGGCAGTAAATCCTTGCTTTCCTTGTCCATTGATATAGCATGCTCAATCTGTGCTCTATTCCACCTCCAGAACGATAGAGGCTTTGGAGGCATTGAAGTAGGTGATGAAAGCAGTCTCTCGAGGTCTTGAGTAATGTTAATCCAGGACACAACATCGACGACAAGATGGTGAGCGACCATGGACACATGATGAAAGCCGTCAGGCATTTTGAATAGGTCGACGATAAAGACTGGGCCGGAGATATCGATGCTCTTGTGACTGGTAGCGATGCGTTGAGCCATCTGAGAGGCGTTGCTGACTTCGTGGAAATGGAAGCCGTAGGAATCTTTCGTGTCTGGAGCAATGTGCTGAGACCACTTCCCATTACTCGAGGACTTGCTGAAGCGGGCTCGAAGCATTGGGTGTCTCTGCACCAGTGCGTGAATAGCGTTATCGAGAGTGCATGGGTCAATGGACTCCTCGACCAAAAAGAGTTGGCTTTGGTTGAAACGATCTCCATGGTCCTTGTTAGAACTATTGTTGAAAAACAGCTGCTGAATTGGTGACAACGCAAATGGTTGTGTGTTATCGTCTTCATACTCGAGAATGGCGTTCTGTCTTCTGCGACCTTCCTTCTCAATGAGGGTAACTAAGTCGGCGATGGACTTGCCACTCATAATATCTCGCATGGTCAATTGTATGGAGTGGTCGCGACAACGAGACATGACTTGCATGGCCATGATGGAGTCACCACCGAGAGAGATGAAGGAGCGACCCTTGAGTGACACCTCGTCTGAAATGCGGAGAACTGAAGCCCAGATACTTCTCAAGAGTCGTCCAACCAATGTTGTGTCAGACTCTACATCATCCTGGCTGGGAGTTGGAGTGACGAGAAACTCTGGCATTTCTGCACTCATTTCGGCCAGCCATGTCTGAGTACTGGCCCTGTCGAGCTTCCCCGATAACAACAAGGGGATAGCTTCGACCACGAGCCACAATGAGGGCATCATGTAAGGTGGTAGGTTCTCAGAAAGAATGTGCTGCAAGTCGCGAACATTCAGTCGAGCTACCTCCATGGCAGATTCGGAAATTGGACTGAATTGCGAAGAAACAAGACCCGGATTGTGAGAGTCACGGTTCTTGAAAGAGACAACAGCCACCAGCCGGTCTCTGAAGATTCCGGACTTTGGCAGTGCGACCATAGCATTGCGAAGGCGCGAGTCAGACTCAAGACATGCCTCAATCTCTCCGAGTTCCATGCGTTGGCCGTGAAGCTTCACCTGATTATCCTTACGACCAATAAAGGTTAGAGTCCCATCCGATTGATATCTAACCAAGTCGCCAGTCTTGTACAACCGAACCGGCTGTTGACGATTGTCATCGACAAAATGATGCATCCATGCAGGATCTTCGATGAATAGTTGTGACGTCTTTGCGCTGTCATTGAGGTAGCCTCGAGACAGGATGGGCCCACTAATGAGCAGTTCACCTTCACAGCCCACAGGAACGAGCTGATTGTGATCTCTAGTATCGACGATCCACGTGTTGCAACTGGACATGGCACGACCGATGTTCGAGTGATCCTGATCTCCAGCGACGTTGGAATTAGCAACGGCAAAGATAGTACACTCAGCAGGTCCATATCCATTGATCAGCTTGACCTTGTGTGACCACTTGCTGATAGTTTCGGATGACATGGCTTCACCTCCGCAGACAAGTGTCTGAAGTGTCTTGAAGTCGGAGGGATCTTGCATGTTAGCCAGTGACGGGGTCAAAAAGGCCCACGTAGCCCCGAAGATATTCATAGCGCCTGGCAAATCGGTGATTCTCATCTCTTCACTGGGAACACAGAGACAGGCGCCCGTAATGAGGGTGCTAAACGTCTCTCCCATAGCGATGTCGAAAGCGTATGACGCAAAGTGGAAGACGCTCGAGGTAGGGACAAGTTGCATGCGTTCCGTGTAGGCTCTAGAGCTCGCTAGAAATGAGCCGTGCTCAATTACAACACCCTTGGCCTTGCCTGTGCTGCCCGAAGTGTATATGACGAAGGCGGCATCCTTGTCTGTGACGGTTGGTAGATCTTCAGACGTGACATGCTCTTGACACAGCTCTTCATGGAAGAGCTTTTGGTCGACCACAATAACAGAATTAACCACGTCTCTGAAGCGGTCTTGATACTGTAGCGAACAAAGAGCAATGTTGGCATTGGATTCGCGGGCGATCTCTGCATGTCGAGCACGAGGATGCGCGGGGTCCAACGGGATAATGGTACCTCCAGCAAGAAGCACAGCAACTATTGCCACAGTAGTCCAGAGAGACTTATCCATACAACAGGGCACCATGGTTTCAGTTTTGACGCCTTCCAGCACAAGGCGCTTTGCGAGGCGTCCAGCGTGTTGGGCGAGGGACCTGTAGGTGAGCTGGCCGTCCCAGGCGCGAATACTACTGGCATCATGATGCGTGGCCGCTGACTGCCAGAATAGGCTGGAGATACTGTCATTCGCTGTATCACGAGTCCCTAGATTCCATCCCTTAATCATCTGGATATCTTCATGGTCGCAGAACTGAAGCTCCGCCACCTTGCGATTGGGTTCTTGGGATAAATGGCTGAGCTGTTTGACAAGCACGTCAAATTGGTGAGCAAGACGCTCTGCCTGCCAGCTTGTGATCACCATCTCGTTGTGATGAATTGTCAACACCAAGCCGTTCGGATTTACTAAACATTCAACAACTAGTGGATAAGTGAAGAAGCTTTCGAGATTCGCTCCCTCCTCTAGCGGTTCCAGAAGGTCTTGTTGATCTGTTGCTGAATCACTGGACTGGATGACAAGCAGGTTCCTGAAGTCACTAGCAACGGCGATTGATCCCCCGAGACGCTTGATATGCTGGAGACCGGTATGCTGATAGGGAATGACTTCTGCTGAATTCTGGTGAAGAGTGTGCAGGAAGTGACCAACTGTGGCGTCTCGATCGATCTTGACCCTCCAGGGCACTGTCGTAAGAGTTGGACCGAGGATATCTTCGACATGTTCCAGAGAAATGTCGCGGCCAGACAGTGTCTCACCGAATGCGACATCATCAGACCTGGTATGAGCTCCCAGAAGAAGCGCCCAAGCTCCACGGATGATCGTTGAGATAGTAATATCAGCACCAGTATCATCCTTTCGGTACTGCATTGTATATTGAAGTGATGAATGGCACGACTCGACGTCTGATGGAGTGATGGTCGGAAAGTGGGATATGGTAGACCCGCTTTGAAACGCTGCCCTCCAGAACTCGTCACAAGCTTGTGCATCAGTGTCAACCAGGTATCTTGAAAAGTTGGCATAGGGAACAATTGGCGCGAGTCGTTCAATATTCACCCCGTGGTAGAATTGGGAGACAAGCTTGAGTAAAGAGGGCATACTCCAAGCATCATAAAGCGCGTGGTGTATCGTCCACACGAAGTACCGGAGGTCATGATCGGATGAGTCCACGATCGCATACCTGGCCAAACTGCCTCCATTTCGTTCTGGTAATAATATTTCCTGGCCAGTGGCAGCTTCAAGACTGGGGTGGCATTCCCAATTGATCGCTTGTGGCTCCAGGATAGCTTGATAGGTCTTGAGGGATCGAGAGTTGACGATGCGTGACCTCAAAATGTCGACGTGATTGATAGTCCTCTGCCATGCCAATTTGAGACGCTCAATTTCAACAGTTGATGGTACCTTGAAGATATATCTGGCGACATATGCGCCGTGCTGTTGCATAGAGGCTGCTACGAGGCCTTCTTGAAGGGAGCTGCACGGGTACAAGTCCTGTATCTGACTTGTATGAAGATTGCAGCACTCTGCAATCTCATCGAGAAGAACAGAGGGAGACTCGACATCATGTAAGAGTGAAAAGGGCTCAACGTCCACAATGGTATTGTGCTCAGTATGACCACAACAGGCGGCCATCTCCGACAATGTGGGGCTCTTGAGTATATCCATAACGGTGAGGGAGATGTCCTCCATCCTGGCGGAAGAGGCAACCTTCATGGCGCTGATAGAATCACCACCAAGTCTGAAAAAGCTGTCGTCAATGCTGATGGTTCCGGCTGGGGTGTTCAGAACCTTTGCCCAGATCTTCTGCAACTTGCGCTCTATCGTGGTAGTCGGAAGTCGGCTGTTGATCGCCCCAACCAGCTTGTAGCGACCAATATCCTGAGGCGGTATAGACTGGGCGATGGCCTTCAGCTTCTGGCGGTCGAGCTTTCCAGCCGAGGTCCAAGGCATCTTCGCAACTGGGACATACATAGTTGGTACCATGTGTGTTGGAAGGGCTACTCTAATTGCCGTCTTTAGTGCCTGGCCAATCTCCATGCAAGCACTCGACATTGGTAATAGAGGGTCGTTGGCTTCCCTCATGACAGCTTCGTCGACATCATCAGTAGTGAAGAAAGCGGCTATAGTCTTGGTCGATGTCTTGCCTTGAGGAATGACCAATTCTACAGCGGATTGAACGTGTATTGGCAAGTTGGCTCTGACGTGGTGTTCGATCTCACCAAGCTCAATACGTTGTCCGTTCAGCTTGATCTGTGTGTCCTTGCGTGAGAAATAGTTCAATGAGCCATCCGAGTTATACGCGACCAAATCACCAGTCTTGTACATCCGGTCGACGCGGTCACCGCAGAGTCTCATATTTGCACGCCACGGCGGACAGTCTATGAAAGCATCTCTTGTCTTGGCTTCGTTACCAAGATAGCCTCGGGCCACGATAGGGCCTTCAACAAGAAGCTCCCCAATACTTCCAATAGGCATCAGGCGGTTGTGATCGTGAGAGTCGATGACCCAAGCTCGACAGCCAACAGGGTAACCGATGTTGGCAGGCTCATCGTTCAGGACTTCTCCATTCTGATCCACCTTGGTATGCGCTGCAGCGATGACCGAAGCCTCACTTGGACCATAAGCATTGATAAGTGCAGCATGTCTTGACCACTTTGTGATGTGATCAGCTGACATCGCTTCACCACCAGTAACAAGGACTTTAAGCCCTGGGACACTGCCTGGTTTGAGCACATTTGCCACAGATGGTGTGAGCAAGGCCCAGTTAACGTCATATTTGGATATGGCACCTGCGAGGTCATTCATGCGCTCCTCTTCAGAAGGAACGCACACACATCCTCCTACCAGAAAGGTAGTCAGGATCTCCATGATACTGGCATCAAACGTATATGACGCAAATTGCAAGACGCGAGAGGAAGAGGTCATCTTGATGGCTGCGGCGTGAGCAGTGCCTCCGGTAGTAAACGCTCCATGCTCAATGACAGTGCCCTTGGGCACACCGGTCGTCCCCGACGTGAAGATGATGTACGCTGCGTTGTTGGGTTGAACCGAGACAGACGGGGAAGTGGCTGACAAGGCAGATAGTGCGTATACAGTCTCGAAACCGACAGCAATAAACGGTATATCCATGTCAAACTTATCCACCAAGGTCGTTGAGCAAAGGATGAGCTTCGCATTGGTGTTGTGGACGAGGAAGGCGATTCTCTCAGGCGGGTGACTGGGGTCGATCGGGAGAAAGGAAGCGCCAACCTTGAGAACAGCGAGCATAGCGACTGGTGTCCATGCAGACTTTTCGAAGCAGAGAGGCACATACATCTCAGGTTCGATCCCAAGAGATACTAAATGATGAGCCAGTCGCGAAGACATCACGTGAACCTCACTGTAAGTGAATCTTGCATCCCAGGCTTCGATTGCTGGGGCATCGTGGGGAAGGCGTTGAACATTTCGTTCGAATACATGATGTACGCATTGGTCCAATAGAGCGGGTTCGGCCTTGTTCCAAAGCATCAATTGTTGCGCGCAATTTTCACTAAGAATATCGAGCTGATTGATAGGAAGCGACAAGTCGCTTGTGAGAATCGAAGTGATAATCTTGTCAAACGTAGAGGCGATGCTCCTGGCCTGTGATTCGGATATCTTGTCTGTCCAGTAACACAGTTGCAGTTCTGCAGTTTGTTCCCAGACTTCAACGTTGACAGTCAAGTCGTACTCATTTGGATCCTGCGCGTCTCTGACGTCGAATGAGAGAGATCCAGTTTGCATGGACTTGTCGATGGACCTTCGCTGGAAAGAATAGGCAGTGTTAAAAAGTGGTTCGTTGGATAAATCTGCCACGCGTTGCATGTCGGCGAGTGAGACGTTCCTGTGTGCCATCGCGACACTGAGATCTCGTTGAACCGTGCTAAGGGTGTCTTCAACCGTCTGAGATGCATCAAGGCGCACTCGAAGAACCAGCATGTTGATGAAAACACCAATAGCCTTATCGATGTTGGAAACAGGGATGTCTCTGTCTGCAACGAGATATCCAAAGCAGACATCGTCATGGCCGGTATAGGCTTGCAGAACCAACGCCCAGGTTAGCTGGAGAACATTGGATAATGTGACACCTGCCCCGGTACAGAACGCTTGAAGATCGTCTGCATGGGAGATAGTCTGGTCAAGATGTCGCAAGACCTTGGGCAGTGCGGATCTCGACGCGAGCGGCAAGTGGCATGGTTCAGCCCCGTTCAGATACTCACGCCAGTATTCCGTATCATGGGGACCCTGGTATTGTAGATGAGAGACATAATCTCTGTAAGTCGAGACAATTGTCGGGTCCAGAGTTCCTTCATAAGCCATTGCCAGGTCGCGGAACAGAATTGGCATAGATGTCCCATCGCATAAGGCGTGACTCATTTCTAAACGGCAGAAAACCTTCCCTTCTGTACTTTTGGAGATCCTGAGATGGTGAGGCGGCCTATTGCTCATGATTTGTGGTGAGAAGCGCCCAGTAATCATCTGAGGTCGCTCATTTTCGGCACCTTCAAAGACAGAAACGTCGGCACAATGATTGCGCAGAACTACTTGGTTGATGCCACCCTCCTCCACGAGCCCATCAACAAAAATAGTCCGAAGAGTTGAATGACGTTGTACAACGCGCTGCCATGCATCCGCTATGCGATATACGTCCACGGTATGACTTGGTTCGATGTGGTCTAAAGCAAAAGTGACAGAGTATGAATAAAACTCGGGGGTCTTGATTTGGGCAAAGAGAATGCCTGTCTGAACTGGAGAGCAAGGATAGACAGCTTTGACATCATCCCGAAAAGAAACGCCCATTTCGGCAAGTCTTGTGTCGACCTTGGAGGCACCTCTGAATGCAAGTGGAAGGAGAGAGATGTCAGGACCCCGAGGTTCAGGCTTGGCCTGAGACATTCGTTCGACAGCGGTCTGGAGAGTGTCCGAGAAGGTCTCGAACCAATGTCGAATGCAATGCTGATGCTTCATATGTCTGTTGTAGGAAAAGCTGAAGCTCAAGACACCTCTACAAAACGAGGCAGATATCTCGATGAGTGCTAGTCGCGGCACATCACCTCCAATGTCAGTCTCCGAAGCTACTGATTGAATCATTCCGGTAGGCGACTTGAAGACTGACCCTTCCAATTCAGTCTTCTGTCTTTGACCGAGGAAATTGAAAGCTAGTTCCACAGGCCATTCTGGAGAACATGTGTTGCCTACCTCAGACAGCATCTGATAGGCAAAATAAGGGCGACCCTTGCCAGGAATTCGCCGTCTGGAGTCTCTGACCCAGCAAATGATGTCAAGAACATCTCGGTCCTCCGGTAGGGACTCCGGTAGATAGACAGGGCAAAGTGTTGTGAACCACCCTACCGTGTGCGACAGATTTAGCTTGTTGTCTGTCGGCTCTCTACCGTGGCCCTCATTGAATATAGAAGGCATTGAGAGCCGGTCCGGAAACGATTCATGGAATGACGATAGCAAAGATCCAAGGAAGACGTCGACAACATCCGTGTTGAGAGCTTCATGGCAGGGACCCGACAGCTGAAGCGATACATCAGAAGCTATTTCTGTTGTCTCCGTAATAGTGTCGCCATGAAGGTTGGGTACAGTATGCATTCCCCAGTAGGTGAGATCCTGTGCAGGCACGGGAACGTCGTGAAAGACATGACGCAATGTTTCGTTGTGGGCTTCTTCGAGTTGTAGCAGGTTCCATGTCTGGAACGAAAGTGGTTTGGCCAGATTGGAGACATTTGATGATAGCAGCTCTTCCAGGTCTTGCAAGATAATGTTCCAAGAAACTACATCGACAACAAGGTGATGAGCTGCCAAAAAGAGAATCTGCTTGTCCGGGTCCTCTATCTCAATACTTGACGCTGCGAGCAATGGCCCCTGGAAGATGTCCAAAGACTTTTGGGCCTCTTCAATCAACTCAGACGCATGGTATTGATCGATAGCCAAATGGGATCCAAGGACAAATGAGCCACTGATATCGTCGGTTATGCGTTGGGAATAGGTCCCATCGACATCGTAAAAGCGAGCGCGTAACATGCTGTGGGTTTTGACGATGGTTTCCAAGGCATTTGACAAATCACGAGGTGTGATTTTCCGTGTGGTCTCCAGAACCATGCTCTGGTTGAAGTGGGTAGACTCGGAATACATGTGCTCAAAGTAAAGCTTCTGGATGGGAGATAGAGGGAACGACTTGTTCTCTTGTTCATCTTCATGTCGCACATCCTCCACCGCCTGAACAAATGGCGCGAGCTCGATGATGGACTTGCTTTGCATGATTTGGCTGACTGAAATAGCCATGTTGAAAGACCTGCAGATCGCCACCAGCTGCATCGCCGAGATTGAGTCTCCTCCCAGTCGAATGAAAGATCGCGTGAATGGCACGCTGTTGACCTCGATGCCTAAGACCTTAGCGTAGGCAGCCCTGAGCTTAGTTTCGATGTTCGTAGCTTCTCGGTCTAGATCAGACGCTTGTCTCTCGTCTTGAGCACATATAACCATCTGGTATTGCTCAGAGGACATTGCCTCAGCCCATTCAATAGCCCTTCTCCGGTCGAGCTTACCAGATGGTAAGAGAGGAATGTGATCAACCACGATCCATGTAGATGGGATCATGTATGCGGCCAGATGTCCCACGAGTTTGTCACGGACGCTTGTCAATTCAGAAGACGCAAAGTCAATCACGAGTTGCATCGCATCGGCTGCTTTCGAAACGAAGGTGGAATGCAGTGATAGGATAGCGACTAGACGGTTTTTGAGTGGTCCGGTCGTCGGGATAAATGCCAGACACGATTGAACGGTCGGGTCCGCGCTCAGATGATGTTCAATCTCGGACAACTCAAGTCTTTGGCCGTTGATCTTGACTTGGTTGTCTTTTCTCCCTTGGAACTCAAGAGACCCATCTTCGTTGACTTTGACAAGGTCTCCGGTCCTGTAGAACTTGCGCTCGCTACTCGGAGTCTTACCAGGAAACTTGCTACACCATCGCGGGTTGGTAACAAAAGACTCCGCGTTCTTCTGTGGATTCTTGAGATACCCTTGAGTGAGAATTGGACCCTCAACCAAAAGCTCTCCGACGACGCCAATAGGTAAAAGTCTATCGTGGTCAGTAGAGTCGACGACCCAGCAAAGACCCCCTACAGCACGACCAATATTGGCAGGGCTAGAATCTGGTGTAACGCTAGGATTGACCGTAGCAACAACCGAAGTCTCACTAGGTCCATAGGCGTTCATCAACTGAACATACGGTGCCCAAATTGATATATGAGTACCAGACATAGCCTCGCCTCCAAGCACCAGCGTCTTGAGCTCGGGGACGGTACATGGCTCAATCAGCTGAGCGACAGAAGGTGTCAGCAAAGCCCAATTGACGCGCATGCGACGAATGACTCCAGCGACATCGTTGCTTCGTTCTTCCTCAGAAGGTACGCAAACAGTTCCGCCGTGAATTAGGGTGCTGAGAGTTTCCATGATGCTTGCATCGAAGGTATGCGTAGCAAATTGCAACACTCGGGAGGATTCACTCATGACCATAGCCTTTCCATGGGCCAACGCTCCAGTACAGAAGGCGGAGTGACCGATGATTGTCCCCTTCGGACGTCCAGTCGTGCCAGATGTAAATATACAATAGGCCGGAGACTTGGAAGATACAGACAGGTCGTGCTGCTGTAGTGACACTGAGTCCTGCATCGTAGTCTTAGAGACGGAGATGACTTTTGGACCTAGCTTCGTCAGGCGCTCGGCGAATTGGGGCGAAGATAGGATGATCTTCGCCTCAACATCGGTAAGGATGCCATTGATACGGGCGTCAGGATGAGCATAATCTAGAGGCACGAATGCCGCACCAGACTTGAGGATGGCGAGAACTGACACGGCAACCATAGATGACTTCTCCATGCAGAAAGGGACGAATGTGTTGGGGCGAACACCAGCTTCAATCAGGACAGACGAAAGATGTGTGGATTGAGAATCCAGTTCTGAGTACGTGAGGTTCTGGTCCCACGAGCAGACAGCCACCTTATCATGCGGTTGGAGGATTCCTGTGGCTCTGATAACATCATGTATCAGCATATCGCATGGGGGCAGCATTTGACCACTCATCTCGGAAAGCATCTCAATATCCCGAGTGCTTATGAGTTCGAGGTCATTCAGTTTCTCATCCATTAAGTCTTTTGATGTGACGGATGTCAACATCAATGCGAACTGATCCATAATGCGGTGCATTTGCGACTCGCAAATGATGTCGGGGTCAAAGTGGACAACAGTCTCAAGCTCTCCATCTGTGATGTGGCAAGACAGCATAAGCGGGTAAGAGTAAAAGTTGGTCCCAGCCATCTCGTTAGTCTGGTCACACCAGAACGAGTTTGCCGGCTCCCGTGGCCCATAGTTGATGGCCAAAAGATTCTGTGCGCCACAAGCAAAGGCGGTATCACTGTTGATGCGTTTGATACGATGGATGCCTGTGAATTGGTGCATTCTGACTACTGCAGACTGAGCTTGAACGGAGCTGAGAATGTCAGAGACCTTTTGTGAGCGGTCCAGTACTATCCGCGACGGAACGGTAGTCAGTGTGGCGCCTATCATCTCCTCAATTCCTTCGACAGGAGCATCGCGACCTGTCATTGTTTCCCAAAAGATGACATCGTCTGATGCAGCATAGGTTGACATTGTCAATGCCCAGGCTGACCGGATCATTGTAGCAGAGGTAATTCCCAATCTAGAAGACTTCGCACCATCCCTAGAATGGTCGAAGCCAGTCTTGTGAACAATGAGACCACTCGCGCTTGGCTTGTAGTCGGGGTCGGGGAGACGAGGAAAGTGCTGGGTCGAGATATCAGACAGGTAGGACTCCCAGAACTTGATGTCTTGGTTGGAATCAATCTCTGTAAGATACCGAATGAACCTCGAGTAACTGGGACCATTGATGACGGGTTCTTGTGTGAATTTTTGGATGTTCTCATAGCATTGCCTGACTTTGTCGAGAACGAGAGGCAGACACCACCCGTCATAGATGGCATGATGAATAGTCCATACAAATAGGACATCAGAACCTTCTTCAACAATGGCGTAGTCAGTCAGCTTTCCACCGTTATTTACTGGAAGCTGGCATCGAAAACCATGGACATCCGAGAGGTTCTCAAAGTTGGACCATTGAGGAACATCTCCATTCACAACCACGTTCAGGATACCGTTGTCAGTCGTCTGTACAAGTCTAGTCCTTAGATTTCCCTCGGCTTCTATCACGAGCCGCCATGCCTTCTTGAAGCTTTCGATGTTTCTACCATTCGGCAGGCGGAAGACAAACTGGGCGACGTACGCTCCAGGGTCCTTGGCTGACAGAGCCATGAGGCCCTCTTGTATAGGAGTACAAGGGAAAACGTCTTGAATATCCCCAACATTAATTCGAGCTGCGGCTGCGATCTCCCCTTTCAATGCGTCCATTGAGACCACGTCGGGTAACAGTGAAAACGCCTTGACGTCTGTGACTGCAGCTCTGAATAATGGGAGCGCCGATTGAGCCATGTCGAGCAGAGATACTTTCTGGAAGACACCAGTGACAGTGAGACTGATGTTTGACTTTCTCGCCAGCGTCACTAACTGCATCGCGGCGATAGAGTCTCCCCCAAGCCTGAAGAAGTGATCCTCGACCCCAATAGTGTTGACATCCAAGTTTAGCACATGGGCCCACAGATCAGCTAGTTGTTTTTCCATATCGCTTGATGGGGCTCTTCCGCTCTTCAATGCTAGCTTGTAGGAAGTCATGTGTGCTACAGGCACTGATTGAACTAGCGATCGAAGACTTCGGCGGTCCAGCTTTCCTGACGAGGTCAAGGGCATCTCTGACACTGGAAGCCAGACAGAAGGGATCATGTAAGCAGGAATGGTGCTTGAGAGGCAGATCTCCAATTCCTTTGCCAGTGATCTGAACGAATCGTCCATGTCCAACACAGTGCTTTCTCCGTTCCCGTCACGGATAGAGGCACCTGGATCGGCACATATGAAACTGGCGAGAGACTTTTTCCCCTCGAACTGGACGAGCTCGACAGCAGACGTCCAGTGCTTGGGAAGACTTTTCTCAAGGTGATGCTCAATCTCTTCGAGTTCGATACGCTGACCATGAAGCTTCACCTGGGTATCCTTACGTCCAAAGTATGTAATTGTACCATCAGAGTTATAGCGCACTAAATCACCGGTCTTGTAGAGCTTGCGACTCATCTTGCCGTTGCGACAGATGTCTTCAAGGGATGAGGGTGGTGGTACGAAAGACTGTGTCATCTTCTCGGGCAAGTTGAGGTAGCCCCGAGAGACAATGGGACCGTCAACGAGGAGCTCCCCAATGCAGCCGATAGGGACCAGGTTGTTATGATCAGTAGTGTCGACTATCCAAGTAACACTACCAACAGCACGACCAATATTGGTAGCCTTTCCCGGTTGAGAAATTTCACCAGAGTAGGTAGAGTTGACAGAACACTCAGATGGCCCATAACAACACTGCAGAGACACGAAGTCGCGCCAGATCTCAACACACTTCTGAGTCACGGCCTCGCCGCCCAGTGCCAAAGTCTTCAAAGTTGGAACATCCAACGGGTTGATCAGACAGGCAACTGTTGGAGTGATGTCGGCCAGTGTAACCCCGTAGCGGTTGATGGCACCAGCCAGGTCATGAAATCTCTCATGTTCTGAAGGCACGCATACGCAACCTCCAAGAGCAAGTGTGGTGAAGATCTCAGAAAGACTGTTGTCGAAAGTATAGGAGGCGAATTGAAGTACCCTCGATTTCTGACCATACCCAAGCTTCGGTCCAGAGTACTTCGCATTGGTAGCAATTCCCCTGTGCTCTAATACAACACCTTTGGGTCTTCCGGTGCTTCCAGATGTGTAGATGACGAAGCATGCATTATGAGGATAGACCTGAGGGAGAAGTGCAGTCTTTGAGATGGTTTCGAGGAGATGAGAGTCGACTACTACGGTCTTCTCGACTATGTTGCTGAGTCGGGACGCCATTGATGAAGACACGACGGCAATGTAGGCGCTTGTATCCTCAGCACGAAGTCTAATCGCAGCATCTGGGTGAGCTGGATCCAACGGAACACATACACCGCCGGCCTTGAGAACGGCCAACATAGCGACGATTGCAAAGGCCGATTTGTCAAAACATACCAGCACACAATGCTCCATTTTAACGCCTAGGTCAACGAGATAGTGGGCGAGTTTGGTAGAGGCGGTATCAAGCTCGGTGTAGGTAAAGTTGGCATCCCATGAAACGACTGCAGGAGCTTCAGGGCGAAGGACCATCTGCTCTCTGAACAAATCATGCACGCAGCTTTCAACAGCCTCAGGGATAATGTGATTCCATTGTGAGATTTGCCGATGATGGTGAGGACCAAGATGATTGAGTCTGGTAATAGGTTGGTCGCTATGGTGCAGGATATTACTGAGCGCTGTGGTAAAGGCGCTCGTAACATTTCTAGCTTGTCCTTCTGACATTGTATCCGACCAGTACATCAAGTCAATTGCCATGTCGTTTTCACCAGCCTCGATGTTGATGGATACATCGTACTCGTCAGGGTCGTACGTGGGGCGCAATTCTTCAAACACAACATCTGGGGCATTCTGCGGTACTGGTGGAAGCTTTCTGTACGATAATGCTGTATTGAAAAGGGCAGTATCGGATAACTTCAGGGCGTGTTGAACTTGAGCAAGCGGAATGTGGCGATACTCCAGACTGTTCAGGAAGTCCTTCTGTAATGCAGTCATTACATCGGCCAGAGTTGTCGAATTGGAAATGTTGGCACGACACGTAACCATGTTGATGACAGGCCCAACAACATCCTCGATTCTTTGGATGTCTGAATCACGAGCGGATGTGAGATAGCCGAAACAGACCTCCTCGGACGCAGTGTACAGGCGCAGCACTAACGCCCAAGCAGCATAGATGGCATTCACGATGGTCAATCCCCGTTCACCACATAACCTCTGAAGCTGAGCCAGTTCTTCGAACTCAACTCTGAAGTACCTCATCTCCCTTGACTCAGCAACATTGCCATCGTCAAGAACGGGGAAGTGGCAAGGCTCTATATCCATCAGATATGACTTCCAATACTCTATTCCATGCTGGGAATCCTGACACTGGAGGCTTCTGATGTATTCACTGTAAGGAGGACCTTTTTCAGGCCCCAGGATTCCAGCATAGGCCAGTGAGAGGTCGCGAAAGAGAATAGATAAAGAGGTCCCATCCATGATGACGTGACTGATGTCCAACCTGCAGAAGACCTTGCCCGTTTTGGACTTGCAAATCTCAAACACGTGTAGCAGCTGAGAGTAATCTTTGTGCCGTCGTGGTATGTCCAGAGTACTGATCACTTCATCGTCTGTTTCCATTTCAGACATAATGATAGGGACTTGAACTTCTTTCAGAACCACTTGATCAAATAGAGAATCGTCAAGAGTCACACTCTCCACGAAGATGGTTCTCAACATAGGATGGTAGTCTACCACACGCTTCCAGGCATTGGCGAGCTTCGTCACGTCTATCGGCCTGCCACTCCTGCTCTTGACTTGATGGAGTGTGTAAGCAGCATATGTGGCGCTGTCCTTTGTCGTGCTAACCAAGAGTCCTGATTGCATTGGAGCGCAAGGGTAGATGTCCTCAACCCTGTCCATGTCTTCAATATCAGCCTCAGGAAGCTTCTCTTGCGTCAACAGGCGAAGGCGGTCGTAAGTCAGGGATAAAAGTGGAAAGTCGCTCAATGTTGGCTCTGGTGGCATAATAGCTAGGGACTCAACCAGAAGGCCAATGTTCCGTTCGCACAAAGCAATCCACTTTTGAATCTCGGGTTGGCGTTTCATGTTGCGGTTGAACAAAAATGAGAATCGTAGAGTTCCCCTTGTGATGACAGCGGAGACCTCAAAGAGGGAAATGCAAGTCGTTAAAGAGCCAACGTCAGCGCCATCGGTAGCACTTCTGACTTCTCCCGCGATATCCCCGACAGGTGTAAACAGTGCACCCTCACGCTCTAGTTGCTGATATTGGCCAAGGTAGTTGAACGTGATCTCCAGTGGCCAGTGACGTGAGAAAGTACTCTCGCCATCCTGTGTCAACCAGCGGCTAGCAAAGTAAGGCCTTCCGTGATCAGGGACCTTTCGTCGACCGTCTTTTACCATCTTGATAGTGTCAATGAGAGTAGATGATGCATTTGTGCCAGCAAAGACTGGGTAAATGGTTGTGAACCATCCCACCACGTTGGATATATCAACAGAAGAGTCCCAAGACTCTCGCCCGTGTCCTTCTGCAAAGATTGCCGGAATTTGACGATCCGTGAATATCTGGCCAAAGGAGTGGACCATTGCCGCCATGAGAACGTCCGGGATCTCAGTACGCAAGGCATCATGGCACTTAGATAATAAGAGAGAAGTCTGTGCAGATCCGACTTCAAATCCTTCAGAGACCATCTGACCATAAACATTGGGTGTGTCCTCCATTCCCCAATATGTAGGGTCCCCATCAGGTATTCCGTGGATTGGAAGTGCTTGTTCCGCTGTCTGGGTACTGGCATGATCCTGTTGCATCTTGCACCAAGTCTGGAAAGCCAAGGGACAATCCATATCGGAGCCCAATTCAGGCCGCAGTAATAGCTCCTCTAACTCTTGAAGGATTATTCTCCAAGATACAAGGTCTATGACCAAATGATGGGCAACGACGAACAAGCGTTGATCTTGGCCTTCTTGATCAATAAGGTCGACGGCGAGAAGTGGGCCGTTGGAATAGTGAAGACATGTCTGACTCTCCATTAGAGCATGACGGAGCCCCTCTTCGGAGGTCACTTGAACGGATCGCAAACGAAAAGAGCTCTCAACTTCGTCAGTGACCCTCTGCTGCCAAATGCCACCAGCATCTTGACTGAATCTAGCGCGAAGCATCGAGTGTCTTCGTATGGTAGCCTCAATAGCTTTACGCATAGCTGATTCATCAATGTGCCGGCTCATGCGAAGAAGAAAGCTCTGGTTGTAGTGTCCCTGGTCGTGATTCGATCTGGAGAAATAGAGCTTCTGAATAGGCGAGAGCTCAAATAGTATTTCGGTGATCTCCTGAAGCAGCAGTGGCTTCTCAATATCTCTTACATGTCTGGCAAGGGTGCTGATTGACTTGCAACTGATGATGTGCGAGACAGTCAATCCCAACCCGCGTTTCTTACACTCACTCATAACCTGCATGGCTGAGATGGAGTCGCCACCGACACTCAAGAAGGACTGGCTGAGGCCAAGTTGTTCTGTCTTGAGATTGAGAACATGAGTCCAGATTTCGTGTAACTGGGATTCTGTCTCATTCGAGAATTTCAAACTCTCTGAGAGGCTGCCGATGGCAACAGGGTTGAGTTTCCGGTAGATAGCCTCGGTCATATCCTCCACCCACTTCCCTGTCTGCCTGCGGTCGAGCTTTCCTGATTGTAGACGTGGAATGAACTCGACCACAAGCCACGTGGAAGGAATCATGTAAGAAGGAAGCCTTTTAGCGAGAAGTTGCTTGGTCTCTTCAACCTTGGCAAGTGAGATCTGTTCTAGGGGACCATCAACCAGTTTGTAAGGCTGTCCATTTGGTACTAGATCGTCGCCCGACGCATCACTCAGCTGAACAATCGCCAGTAACCTCCCTTCACAAAATCCCGTTTTAGGAAGAACGACCATGCCATGCTTGATACTAATACCGACGTTGATATGGTACTCGATCTCGCCCAGCTCAATTCGCTGTCCATGAAACTTGATCTGTGCATCTTTCCGTCCCGCAATGTGAAAGGAGCCGTCATGGTTGTATCTGACAAGATCGCCTGTCTTGTACATTCTTCTCGAGCTTCCATGTTGCGGCTGACCGAGACTCCATTGAGGATCAACGATAAAAGCCTCACTTGTCTTCTCGGGCTCTTTGTAGTACTCCCGGGCAAGTGTATGGCCTTCGATAACGAGCTCGCCGACAGCTCCGATTGGCATAAGGCGGTCGTGGTTGTACCGGTCAACGACCCAGCAGTGGATGCCAACTTGATGACCAATGTTCAATGGGTTCTTGCCTTCTCTCATTCCTCGATGAACGTGTGACACAACAGATGTTTCTGCAGGGCCATAACAGTTAATCAAATTGATATGAGACCACGATCGAATGACAGCTTGCGTCATGGCTTCTCCGCCAGTGACAAGAGTCTTCAACGATGGGACATTGGCAGGGTTGATGAATTTGACAAAAGTCGGTGTTAGCAACGCCCAATTCACTCGAAGCTGCGTGATGGCTTCCTCAATGGCATTTAGCCGGGCCTCCTCACTGGGTATGCAGACACAACCACCCAGAATTAGGCACGTCAAGATCTCAGTAATGCTCACATCGAAGGTCGACGCAGCGAAATGAAGGGATCTTGTGTTGCTATCCATCATCATCGCAGGCCCGTGAGCAAGCGCACTTGATAGCAAAGCCCCATGCTGTATCAGGGCACCCTTGGGCTCTCCAGTGGTTCCAGATGTGAATATCATGTACGCTCCAGAGCTCCATAAGCCACAGTCTACGTCTCCTGCCCGCTCCTCGAGTCTCTCGAATAGCTGAGCATCGACTGGAATCACTTTGGATGCTATGCCCTCCAACATGTCTTGGTGTTGGGGTGAGCACAAGATAGTCTCTGCATCTACCTTGCGTGTCAAATTCTGCAAGCGCATCAACGGCTGGGTTGGATCTAGTGGAACGAATGTGCCACCAGCTTTGAGAATAGCTAGCATGGCAACAACGGTCCACTTAGACTTGTCGAAGCAGATAGGTACAAAGGTCTCATCTTGAAGACCTAATGTCTGCAAGTGAAAGGCAAGACGATCTGACAGAGACAGTAGCTGGGCATATGAAAGGCTCCCATCCCAGGCACAGATTGCCTCTGCGTCAGGCCGTAGCGCTCCCTGCTCTGACACAACTTGATGAATACATTTCTGTACATTGTTCAATGGAGAGCTATTCCAAGTCAGGATCTTCAGCTCATCTTGTTCACTGCAGCAGTTGAGCTCGGAGACAGCAGTCCTCTTTCGTGTAGCAATTTCCCTGAATATCTTGTTGTAGGTGTTGCTGATGGTCTCTGCCTGTTCTCTTGTCATGAAGGTAGAATTCCATGACAAAAAAGTCTTCATAGTGGCAGGATCCACCGACATATGAATCTTGCACCATGGATAGGATTCACAGGCTGCATCCTCACATTTAAGCTCATCACTCAAGCCGCAGATAGAAAGGGTGGTGTTGAAAAGTGTCTTGGCTTTGACCTCTGGTATCATTGCCAAGGCGAAATCATTCCCAGCAACAATGTCATGAACGCTGTGATCGGCAGCGACGTGTACCTGCATGGCAGATGAAACATCGTCTGTGCATTCCGATCCTGCTGTGAGCATGTGTTCACTCCGGAACCCGAAGCAGACATTATCGAGTCCAGTGAAACGTTCCAAGAGGATCGCCCATGCCATGCAGAAAATGTGACACGGCTTGGTAAGATCTCCATCGACGTCGTGTTCCAGATGGCTGGAATAGTTGGAGATGATCGTCTGATTTTCGTCCCTTATTTCAGACGCTATGAACATGGTTGGCTCCATATTCAAGATTGACTGACTTTCAAAGTCGGCACAGCCACAGATAGTTGGGGCCATTGTGCAGGAAAATGACCAAAAATATGAAACAGATTTCTATTAAGGTAGTATATCGCAAAATGATGCTTTCGAATGGTTCTTCGATGTGATACAGTTCAGGTTGATGTTGCACTTTACAGAAAGAAACGGCAGAACGCAGTTCGAACGGACAACAAGCCGGATATATCCTTGCTGCAGAAACCTGGTCATACAGGAAGGATTCACGATTACAGTATAGAGTCCAGGGGTACAATGGAAGAGGCCACTCCGAAGACCTACCTTGGCTTTCAGCTGGATAGAACCTTTCGTTTAGTTTCATTACACGCGTGGCGTATCAGCCGGTAAGGCAGCACCTCGGTTCACTCCAAGAGTTCCTCAGAGTATATCTTGCTTTTGCGCTGAGGCAACACACTTCTCCACTCGCTATCCACTCCCTTACATGTACGACAGTATCATAGGCGAGAAGTGTGAACCAACCAACAGGAGTTAGCATCATTGCCTATACCTCACTCTCGCAACATCATGACCCTGCAAGTAAAAGCCAGCCACGAGTTCCGTCGTATCACACCATATCTCTCTAGGATAATGGATCTGAACTGCAGCTACATACCTGACGGGGTAGCAGAAGAGAATGGCCGCTAAGCCTTAGGATACAAAAATAAAAGAGCCAAAACTATAGCATAAAGCATAGGTTCACCCCCTAATTTTGTCATTTACACCTCAAGCGGCCTGTTTTTCTGATACCCTGAGGACACCATCATACAAACATTAGCCGAGTACGTGATATGATAGAATTGAAATTAATGATGTTTATTTTTTACGGCTTGAGACTTTCCGAGACATTCTCTCGTCATAGTTCATTGCCCACAACTTTCAGTAATGTCTCCTGCTGACATGGGTTGCTGAATGTAGCTAAACCGTTTTGTCACGTTTCCTCTGGAGCTGAACAGTGAGCATCAAGTTCCTTGTCGTATTGCAATCACTTTATTTTGAAACTATGACGATGCGGCGCCTGAGGGTTGGCTCAATAAAACAAGCATTTCGTAGCCGGTTAGCAATGGGAGACAGGTCGTTCACTTGAATGTAGCCAAAAAAAAACAATCTGTATTGGAATCGTATCATGCTAACAAAGCGAGCAAGAAGTATTCCCGCCTCTAAGGAGGATTGGGAAATTAGCGGCGATCGGTCTACATGTGAGGCCCATCCGATTGCCACTTAGACGCGGACTAAGACGGCCGCTAAATCATAGACCATGATCGGCTTGCATTCCATAGTGAGTTGATGCAATCCTGCCAAAGTCTCTTTTTCTCGTCGGCCTCATATAGTTGCATTAACGCACGGCACAGTTTTTCAGCTGCGCTCAGTGGGTTGCGCAGGTCTAAAAACAATACCAGGTTTTGCGGCCCTTGACATCGAGGTCAATGACTCATGTTCTGAGATGCAGTTGCGGAACCGCTACGGAGCTCCGCCTCTGTACGTACATCACGCAAGCCACTTACACAAGAGGTTACAAGTGACAGAAGTCAGGATGGCTTCTATAGTGGGACCATCTCTTCTCGGAGTCCTCGATGATTGCGAGGTTTGAGCGGATTCTAGTTGTAGCACGATGATGCAACAATACTAACTGCATGACCTGCCAATACGAGGTCTTCGGAACTGGGTACGTAAGTGGGTTACCATTTGGGAATACTACTAGTCTTTACATACCCTCATTGGGATAGCAGAAAGCTTGGCCGCCAGGAGCATAAGAGAAGAAATCGTTTGGTCAGGTCATGCAACTTAGATCAGGCTCTCTAGGCTATTCATTTTTTGAGTCCTAAAGCTCAGGGGCCAACTTTTCTGGTACCCACTAGTCTCTCTACATAGAGTGCGTTTGCCTCTTTTCTCGTTTTATTATAGAGCAAGATCTGCCAAGTTATACTAAATCGGGGTTAGATCTCTACGTTGTCTAAAAGTATAGATCACAAAATGGTGAAGAAGGGTTTTATCCTGGCATGTCATTCGATCATCATCTACCCAAAAGAACTTAGTGGCCATCGGTCAAGCCATTGTGCCTTCTTGGTTTACAGCGGTGCGTTTCCTTGGCAATAAGAAAAGATCCAGTCTCCGGTAGGGCCCAGTACGGAGATGTGTCACACGGTATTTAGGCGAAATCAGTAAAGTCTGGGGTCGAAACCAACATCCTGGAAGACAGACTGTTTCTTCTACATGATTGGATATAGGAAGCTTCTTGGCAACAGTTCTTTTTGTCTTGGACCATGTTGAGAACAATTTAAACGAACCGGCATGGCATCCGGATAACCGGCTAGTCTTCTTTCTTAGCATGAGCCAGGATGTGATGTGTGTGTGTTGGGCTACGGAGCGAAATGCGCGCCGTTTTTGGTCAGAACATGCTTTTCAGCTTTGCTAGCTCTGCACATCTTTACCCCATATGGATTAACTCTCCCGTGCCGTCCCGTGTCTAGTGATCTTAATCCAGGTACAACATCAGATCAGGTGGTAGGTGGTATTCACGTCACGACTTAATTATTCAAACAGTCATGATTCGCTCACTAGAAATCCAGCAGAATTTTCAAGGCAAGGGTGGCAAGAATTTTCCACTCTTTTTCCTATGCCCAACGTACGTGTCTCACCTCGCTCGTGTAGACTACCTCTGTTCTCTCGCTTCTTTCCCTGTATCCGACCATTTCACTGGGGCAATTTCCAAGCGAGTTGCAGGGTAACTGGTCATTTACTTGAGTTTCCACACCAGTTGACTTGTAAAGAGAGCCAGAACAAAATCTACTGAATTGACCAAACAGGCAGACAAGATCTAGAAGACATTTTGATTACTATCAACTACTATGAATTCCTCGTCGTGTGATAGGTCTTTTGGGCCATACGCAGAGGGCTGTAGAGGTGGCTTTGACTTCACGTTATTGTTTGAAGAATCCATACTTGTCGTGCCTGTCACCGCTCTGCTACTCCTGGCAGCCCCATTCCGAGCTTCCTATCTTTTGCGCAAGAACAGCGTCAAAGTTGAAGATAGTTACTGGCTGTATTGCAAGATTGTAAGTTGATGGCCTCGAATCACTCCATGGTATATATTGTAACAACTCAAAGATTTTATGCCTGCTCCTATTGGCCTCGCAGATCGCTTTCCTCATCTGCTGGACTCAGTCTCCAGCTGTTGCTACCAAAGCTTCTCTGCCCGCTGCTGCCTTATCCATTGTTGCATCAATTAGTTTATTAGGCCTGTCCTACGTGGAGCACGTTTACTCGTATCGACCGTCAACTGTGCTCAACCTATTTTTGCTCTTCTCTGTTATTTTCGATGCGACGCGAACGCGTACCCTTTGGCTGCAAGGCTACAATCGACCTGCAGCCATCACCGCACTTGTTTCAACTATCGTCAAGATTGTGATGCTATCGGTGGAAGCTATCGAGAAACGTGGATTCCTGCGTCCAAAGTATCGCGAACTGCCCTCGGAGGTGACGAGTGGCGTTTTCTCGCATTGGTTCTTTTCTTGGCAACTCCCTCTGTTCCGAGTTGGCTATTCTCACGACTTGGAGATTGAAAGTCTATTCCCTCTGGAGAAGCATTTCAAGTCTTCCTATCTTCAGAGACTACTACAAACTGCGTGGGCTAAAAGTTTGTTTTCATTATCCTTCAAGTACATCGTGTGCTAACGAGTATCTAGCACCCAAGAAGGGAGACTATGATTTATTGTTTGCTGTTGTTAAAACTTTAAAGAGACAGGTTTTGTCCATCATCTTTCCGCGTCTATGTTTCATCGGCTTTACTTTCTGTCAGCCGTTTCTCATCTCGGCAACGTTGGCGTGGGCTGAGAAGGAGCCTAACTCCGACGACATCAACCAGGGTTACGGTCTTATAGGCGCATGGTTTCTTGTTTTTGTCGGTCTAGCTGTGAGACTATCTTGTAAATGATTCCGAGAGAGATCTTACTGACGCACTATATGATAGGTGACAACGGGCCAGTACCAGCACTTGACGGTCCGCGCCACTACCATGGCACGTGGCCAGCTCATATCAATGCTGTATGACAAGGCTACAAATTTGAGCATCACAGCTGCCAACCCTACGGCGGCCCTGACTCTGATGAGCGCTGATATTGAGAGAATTGATACCGGATGGCGAACGGCTCATGATGTATGGGCTAACTTGATCGAAATTGTCATTGCAGTCTACTTATTAGGTCGCCAGCTCGGACTGGCGTGTCTTATACCTGTTGGAGCCGCCATTTGTAAGTCTCTGTCAAGCACTTCTTGAGAGTTATTCTGATTAACTATCGACTCAGTTTCCATCGTCGGATCCGTCATTGCCGTCAGTTTCGTCATGGCTCGTCAAGCCATGTGGCTTGAGGCTATTGAGAGGAGAATCTCTGTCACGTCGCAGATGCTAGGAAGTATGAAGGGCGTCAAGATGTGCGGGCTGTCCCAAGTACTAGGAACGCGCATTCAAGCCATGCGGGAGGAAGAATTGCATATTTCAGGCAAATTTCGTAGGCTTTTGATCTGGAACATGGTGTTGGGTAAGTGCTTGTGATTGCATTGACATTTGCAACTTTCGATATGAATCTTACTGACTGTTGTATCTACAGCCTACCTTGCTCCCATCTTCGCCCCTATTCTGAGCTTCATGACATATAGTCTTCTGGCTCAATCACAAGGAGGAAAAGGAAATCTGGACACAAACCGCATGTTCACTTCCTTATCGCTCTTCGCGCTTTTGCAAGACCCTCTGACATCTTTCGTTACTGCGCTATCCTCCTTCATGGGGTCTGTTGGGAGTTTTGTCCGTATCCAAGCTTTCCTCAACTCGGACGCCCGTGCAGACAGTAGGATACTCCAGGGTAACGGCGATGGTGGGAACACCTCGGCCTCTGAGGTTTCAAGTAACGAAGAAAAGCGCTCTGTCACACCTATCCAAGAATCCAGGAGGATGGATACTGATGCGCTAAAGAAATCACCAGATGGTGATGCCTTTATCATTAGGAACGCCTCTTTTGGATACGACAAGAATGAGAACCCCACCCTCAGCAACATTGATGCTGTAGTCCCTTCAGGTAAACTCACACTTATTGTTGGACCGGTTGGGAGTGGCAAGTCGACTCTTCTCAAGGCATTGCTCGGGGAGGTCGGAATCATGCAAGGGTCTATACATGTATCAAACTCCAAGATTGCCTACTGCGATCAAACCCCTTGGCATATGAATGGCACAGTCCGAGATAGCATCATCGCCTTCTCTCGCCCGGACGAGAGATGGTACCAGAAAGTATTGGAAGCTTGTGCTCTTAAGCAAGACCTGTCCCAACTACCTCGTGGAGATCTCAGCATTATAGGAAGCAAAGGAATTGTCCTTAGTGGAGGCCAGAGCCAAAGAGTCAGTCTAGCAAGAGCAGTGTATGCCCAGATGTCCACCATTATTCTTGATGATGTTTTCAGTGGCTTAGATGCTCATACCGAGAATGCCATCTTCAACAATCTTCTTGGGGACCATGGTCTCCTCCGAGACTTGAACACAACTGTCATCATCACCTCTTCTCGTGGTACGTACAATACTTAATAATATCTTCAGACCTAGCTAACTTTGACACAGTCAACCGCCTCTCATATGCAGATCACATTATTTGCTTTGATGGTACTGGAACACACTGTGTCCAAGGAACTTTCGAGGAGCTGAACAATTCGGACAATTATGTGTCTCGTTCCGCCGTGTCTGCCACTGACGGCACGCAGTCGAAAGCACCTGGTTCTGGTCCTGATTCCACGCTTGCTCCTCTTCCTGAGTCCTCGGCAGCCGTATTAGCGGACTTAGACATGGCACTCATCGAGAGCGAACAGGATGATGCAGGTCGTCGCAGCGGAGATATGGCAATCTACATGTACTACATGCATGCCATTGGTTGGATCCCGACTTTGGTATTTGTTCTGGCCATATGTGCCTACATATTCTGCCAGTGTTTCCCTACTATCTGGCTCAATTGGTGGGCTGCCGCCAATGCGAAAGAGCCATTTACACGACTTGGCTACTACTTGGGGATCTACGCTATGCTAGGCGCATTATCTATCGTTTTCCTGGTATTGAGCACCTGGCAAATGATTGTCACCATGGTACCACTGTCGGGCAACAACTTTCACCAGAGTCTACTCAAGACAGTTCTCGATGCGCCCATGTCCTTTTTCGCAGCCACTGACGCCGGTACCACCATCAACCGCTTCAGTCAGGATCTCCAGCTCATCGACATGGACTTGCCCCTCTCGGCCCTCAACACATTTGCCACCTTTGTTCTTTGTATTGCCGAGATGATCTTGATCGCTGTTGGATCGCACTATACCGCCATTGCGTTCCCCTTTCTCCTTGCAACGCTGTGGGTGGTTCAACATGCATATCTAAGAACGTCCCGCCAGCTCCGGTTCATGGATCTGGAAGCCAAGAGTCCGCTCTACGCCCTCTTCACCGAGACTGTCACTGGACTGGCCACGTTGCGCGCCTTTGGTTGGCGCGACGCTCTTGAGAAAAAGCACCATGAGCTTCTAGACCGGTCGCAGAGGCCTTTCTACCTCCTCTACGCAGTTCAGCGGTGGCTTACTCTTGTTCTTGACATGATTGTCACTGTCATAGCTGTCTTGGTAGTGGTTCTTGTCACACAATTACGAGGCGTACTGCCAGCTGGATTGATCGGCGTAGCTCTCGTCAACATCATCCAATTCAGTCAGCACCTCAAGCTGTTGCTGACTTTCTGGACAACCTTGGAGACGCACATTGGTGCAATCTCTAGGATCAAGTCGTTCACATCTGACACTGCGTCTGAGCATGAGCCGCAGGAAACAGAGCAACCGCCGTCCGTGTGGCCGTCTAAAGGAACAATCATGTTTGATCAAGTTTCGGCGGGATACAAGTATGTCTACGGTTGATTGTTGTGCCAAAGTACTTGCTGATCTGTACTCTAGAGAATCCGAAGATGTCCTCAAGAATATAACACTAACTATTGAAGCTGGTCAAAAGATTGGCATTTGTGGACGGACTGGAAGGTATGTCATTCATTGTCTCTTTTCATTTCATCAGCTGATCGATTTTCCTGCAGTGGTAAGAGTTCTATGGTTTCATGCCTCTTTCGCATGATAGACCTTCATGGTGGTCGCATAATGGTGGACGGCCTTGATATCAGCACGATTCCTCGCGAAGAGATTCGCACTAGACTTGTCGGCGTGCCCCAGGACGCATTCCTCATTGATGGAAGTAATGTGCGGTTGAATGCAGACCCTGCTGGGGGACTAACAGATGCTACAATTGAAGATGCTTTGAAAGCGGTCGAGTTGTGGGATATTGTGAAGGATAATGGCGGCCTCGATGTGGCGATCGAGGAGCTTCATCTTTCACATGGCCAGAGGCAGTTGTTTTGCATCGCACGCGCTATTCTACGACCATCGCCCGTTGTGATTCTTGACGAAGCAACAAGCAGGTATGTACCCACAACTTTGGTTCATGGCATATTCGTGTTTGTGAAATATGCGCTAATGTGATATCTACGCAGTGTTGACTCGCGTGTCGACGAGCTTGTCCAGCGTCTGGTGCGAGAGCGATTCGAGAGTCGTACAGTCATCTCCATCGTTCACAAGCTCGAGTCTGCACTGGAGGACTTTGACATGGTGGTTGTCCTTGACGCGGGCAAGCTTCAAGAATTCGGGCACCCGCACGAGCTTTTGGCAAAGGGACCCGATGGCTCGGCGTTTGCCTCGATGTATCAGAACCAGAGTGTCGCGGCAGAGAAGAAGGAGGACAAGCAGTAACTTGGTAGTCTGGAAAAGATGATGAGAGCGCGTCATAGACAGAAATAGTAGCACACTCTCAGGCTATATATTCATTGAAGCTGGTCTTATATTTCTATCAACCCATAGATCAGCACGGTGTAATGAGACCCACATACGCGTCGCAAAAAAATAGTTGATTGGTCAAGCTCTCTAGCAAGACCAGACTATTTCGTCACCATCTCACTTCTCAGTAGAATCCCAATAGCCTCGAAGTTACTTGGCTCTAGGGTAGTATCTCAGCAATAACTACTCAATACATTTTATGACATTTGTATTGAGAAACGTATTCTTTAGTAGTGAATATCGTATTACTTAAGAATTGTTCAACTTGGAATATTTCAAGCAGTATGGTCGGTATCTGTAGCGATTCTCTAAAAGTAGAGCATACTGGAAGAATTTATGCTACTTGATGCTTTTTATCCATTGGGCAGCTGCATTGTTTCGCAGTTGGTTTGAGAGTTAAAGCATTAGAAGATGGCGAACCAATCAAAACTCCGTATCTGATGACTACAGCTCTTACTAAGCAGAGTCCACAATCTGGGTAAGTGCCTTGCTGGCTTGAAGCCTCGCGCGGCTGACGGAATAACTATCATCCGTCACCTCTCCTTTATTCCTATTGGTCTGGCTATCCGCAATCATTTCCATCCGTATTCACGTTCCCTCGCGATGCCACGCTGACTCTTCGCACATCCTTCCATCACGATGGGGTCCTGTTTTATCTTCCCCTCGCCGTCCTCGTCTCCTCACATCTCCGACCCTAATCCAACAGCCTTTTCATGAACCAAAACCATCACCCGAACCGCGTCCAAAGAGGCGGTAAATCGCGCTACAGGCCATTAAAATTCCGACTTGTACCCTTCAAACGAGCGCGTTGCGTCCTTTGTTGGAACAACCGGGGTCTGTAGAAGGGACCTGCTTGGTCTCGCAGCGCGCTGGAGACTGACGGGTTGCCTGGCAGCGAAGCTGTTCCTCCTTTGGTCGCGGCTAGGGCTAGGTCTAGGTAGCTAGGTAAGGTAAGTCACGCAGGTTATCGTCACACTTAATCGTTGCAGGAATGTCGTCTTCACCATGCCTCGATATTCACCACTCCACCAAGGCCGTAGTCCAATGGCAGTCCGATACCACGACACATATCTTGGCAAAGCCCGACCCTCAAGTCAGCTCTATAACGCTCAACTTCCGCTTCGACAAGACATGTGCTCTCTTCGAGCTGAGCATTCCTGTCAAGCTCAAAGGATTAGACACCACCACAGCCGTTACATTACGCGCATGCGCCTCGTCCATCATCTCCTTGGACGTGGTCGAGAACCCGACGGTTCCCGTCACAATACAACAAGAATTTGACTCTGCCACTCTCTGCCTCAACCTCACCTTGGACCACCACCTCAACGTCCTTGTTCCCACCCCTGCACTAGAGCCGCTATCTCCCGCCCGAAAACATTCAGGCGTAGTTCTTGACGCCATCCGTGATCTTTCCAGTGCCACCGTTCTATCCATATATGTTGAGGCTCGGGCTGCACCCTCTTCGCTTCAGTCAATTAGTGATGCTGCCAGCGAGGGTCTTCTCAAGTCTTTTCGCAGTCTCCGATATCAACTTGCTAGTATGTATGGTGGCGTCGGAGCCAAGCTCGTCGATCTTTCGGTTCCAATAGCAATCCCACCACCGGCCTATGACCAAACCGAGCCACCACCACCGCCGCCGCCGATCGATTGCAATCACAGCAAGAAGCGCCCTCGACAAGACAGTCAGTCCCTCCGCGACAGTGATATCGCCCTTATTTGGGATGAGCTTCGCATTTTAAAAGAGACAAGAGGTCGGGACAGAGAACAGATTGAAGCCTTGGAGACGGAGAATAAGAGATTAAGACAAGAGAACGAAGAGCTGGTCCGAGGCATGGATAAGATCCGAGAGCGATGCACTGCCTTGGAAGATGGCTTCGAAGTTCTCAACAGGTCCACCGAGGGCTTTATGGATACATATGATAACGAATTGACTGAATTGCGCGACGACATTCACTCACTGGAGGGAATTGTGAACTTCATCCAAGAGGGTCAAGTCAGTGACGAATCGGTCAAGAGGATAAAGGATGCCGTTGTTAAAGATATTACAACGCGGCTATCGGCAGAGTGAGCTCGTGTCAATGGCCAGCCAGGTGCGGCCTTGACTCACGCTGCTGTATGATCAAGGGATAATTACGAACGTAACTGATCATATATGCTTGTGATGTCTTGAGATAGATCAAGGCTATATACATTGAAGACATAATATTTTTTTTTAAACCTGTTCTTTCTGCCTGCCGCCTCCTTGAACACGAGCATGCAACAACTCCAACGGCATACCTTTCTAGATGTACTTCTTCTGAATGTCGAAGAAGTGTAAGCACAACATGCTTGGCATAGCAGCTGCTTTTGAGAAAATCCCGCTCGAAGATCTGGAACGTCTTTCAACGTCTGAACTTTCCGATGAGGGTCAGTCAGTAAGTGGTGGAGAAGAAGTAGCAGAAGTAGAACAAGCAACATGGTCCCTGATTCTTTGGGTATAGTTAGGTTTGTCGACAGTGGACTGACTTGACTGTCTTGTTCTAATTTGTACCGTCATTTCGCCACTTTTTGGACAAGTTTTGGACGTGTTGATGGAACACATAATGCCAGCCAGGCTCATGATGAGATGACTACGGTCAAGGTTAAGTTTGAGGCCAGTTTCCCTACCACATTGTTGTGGGCCTATAATGCAGCCCTGCGTAGTCGAGCTGGTAACAAAAGCGACTATACGTTGAACTGAATCAGGAAGTGTTAACGGAGTAGTACCACTGACAGAAATAGATCAAGTCACATCTTGTTGAAGTAGGGTTTGTCTGTCTCACGAAGCGAAATCACTAAACTCTCAAAGTAACTGTTACTAACAGCACCGATTTGGTGTACAAGTTTCATTTCTTCTTTAGGGTATAGTCATGTATCTATCTACTTAACCTCAAGTTTCCTCCGCACATCCAGGACCGTTGCCATGTGTTTATTCCGAATCAGCATTTCTAAAGCGAGAAACAACTGGCTCCTATTATCATTACCCAACGTGGTAGACTGAGGATCACAGAACTTCTTTGAGAAGTCACTCAACAAGTTCCCCATCTTACTTAACTCGCTGAGCATGATGTGCCCAATCATGCGCTCTCTATTCTCAGAATCTAGCTCGTATGCCCCAATTGTCATGGGCGGCATGATGAGACTTGAATGTTCACTTCTGTCCTGTGACACATCCGTGTCCCGCGATAGTGATCTTTCTGTGTCCTTACCATCATTGGACGGAGCAGGGCTGTTGTGGTCGTCGATTGTTGCTGCACTGCCATCATTGGGACCGCGGCAGTTTTTCAGCACGATGTGGTACCAGGATAAGATACGCAACAGCACAGCCGTAGCCAACAATGCGACGTTGTCATCCGGGGTGCATGTGCATGACATTGCAGTGGTCACGCACTTGAGTGTTACACGGCTGGCTGTGAGGATGGTTCCGAGATTTTGGGAATCTTTGGGGTTACCCCAGCATGACAGGGAAGGAAGATCAGGTTTTGCCAATGCGGATATAAGATCGACCTCGCAGTGCTTTCTGTCAGCGACGGAGCATCTTGGCCTTTGTCCCGCGGTGTCGGTACCAGCTCCACTGCCACTGCCACTGCCCATCCCTGCCGCCGATAAGGCACCTGTGGCATGTCCCTTTGGATATGCGAAAGTGTCCATTCTCTCTAGACTCTTGCCGGCACCAGTATCACCGGCAGTTGACTCCATATCCGATAGCCATACCAAATTGGCGTTGTCAGGCGTGAGAGACTCAGAGCTGCTGCCACTGGTTAATAGCTCGACGAGGTCGGGACAAGAGCCCCAGCCGTCAGCATGGCTAAGCAAAGTACTGAAGCCATTGCTCACTGCAGCTACAGATGCCGCGCTGCTGATTGCCGTAAATGGTGGAGTGCCATTCCGTTGGTCGCCTTCAGGGTGCGTAGTGTCTAGTGTCCTCTTTCTCGATCGCTGAGAGGGACTATAGCTGCAGACCTGGCCGCGTCGCTCACATCTCCGGCACCAAGGTTGTTCCTTGCCGCAGCGAACTTTTGACTTGGCACAATTGTCGCAACTCTCGCGGTAGTTCTCTACCCTGCGGAGAAGGGGGTCCGTGGAACTCATGTGGATGGTAGACAGACAGTGAGTGGTGCATGTGATATGACAGGGTGAAAGCTGATACGTTTTGGGCCAACCCAGCCAAGAGATTGTAATTGGGAATTATGACAATGGTAAGCTTTAGTGGCAGTTTCCTAGTTTCTTCCTGGCAGATCGTCGATTTATTCAGACGGACCTAGACCATTCTTATACATAAGGACCTGTTCAGCCACAGATCTGGATCGAGGATACGGGGTACTGTTCCAGGACGATCTGATATCACAACTACAGTAAGCTGGAAAAAGAAGAAGCAGCTAGCAGAGAAGAAGGTGCGGACTGCATTTCGCGTTGGAAATGATACATGTCATCGCTAACTTGCGGGATGAATTCCACCGTGGCAGGGTATAAGATGACAGCATGCATTGTTTCATTCAAGGGACCAGGGTTTGTATGCACCTGTGTCATGATATGATTACATACATAAATAGGTTCCGTTCAGGAAGGTCGTTTCAGGGATATGGCCCGCTTCCGCAGGACTACATTTACGCAGTCACGGCCATATGCAGGACGGATAACTGGTGCCGCGACAGTAATACGGACCCATTTCGCTTCTATGTATGTTGACCTTTGACCTGTCAGGTTTACGTTATACCGACACCAATAACAAGCGATCTTTATGGCCTGGAGTTTTATTACGTTTGAAATTAGTGTAGAGTTGATATTATCTGGAGATATGTACAATGCATTCATCTTGCCTGAAGCCGTTGAATAAATAGTGAAATCATGGACAAGACTATGCTACGGACATGTATTATTATTATTGTTATTATTATTGCCATAACTTGATGCCTGTACAGAAACTTGTGAGAGGATTAGTTTGGGTTCTCGCTTAGCTGAACGAAAACTGCAAGATGATCCAACTGAAAACCCAGCTTTAACCGAAGTAACCAAAGCGGAAAAAGGACAAAAGTTCCAGACAAAATGCATACACGGATCTCAGCTAACAGCCACAAAGATGGCGATTCCTCGAATCGGCGCTCGAAGGGGATATTCTGGCCAAGATAAAAAGTAAATCCAAGTCAAGTGGTAAAATTAAACAATCAGGCTACAGCTGCATGGCGTTATTAACAACGCCGTAGTCCGTTCTCGGGGACTCAGTAGCCGAGCCGAGCCGTAGTCCCTACTGTCGTGCCTTCGGTCCGATACAAGCCCCGAGCTCTCTATCTCTAGCCCGACAGCGACAGCGGCATATGCAAAGAGGGACGGGAAGAAAGGAGGCTTAACAACTCATGATCAATTGTCTCAAAAAGGGACCTTATCTGCCTCATCGGGAAATGATGTATAGCTTTACAGTCATGCTTAACAAGAGGTTCTTTGTTGCTCACCTCACTGCTAGAAGCGCCGCCATCAGATCATCACCCCACAGCCATTATCCAATCATATCATCCCGCGTAGCCATGTCTTCTTTTGCTGCTGCGCCGTATCGGCACGTCATGATGCCATTCAGTGCACAGCAAGATGCTCAGACTCACGGCAACTCGGCACTTGCTAAGCTAACGGATGCCATTCCGGACATCAAGATCTACACACGCTCGTCACCTCACTTTGAGACCCTTCGTGGGGTATACAACAAGCTCATCACAGCTCAACCCCTTGCCATCTGTCGACCCACTTCGGTCGCCCAAGTCCAGGCCATTGTGAAAGCTGTCTCGGGGTTGGGTGTGCCGCTCGGGGTTCGTGGTGGCGGCCATGATGTCTTTGGACGTGGCTGCATTGCCGATTCTGTCACTATCGACATGAGAGAGCTGGACACGCAGGAGCTTTCCCAAGATAAGAAGACAGTCCGCGTCGGCGGTGGCATCACCAGCAAAAACCTTGTTGGCTTTCTGGGGTTGCACAATCTTTGCACCTCAAACGGCTTCGCAGGTGAAGCTGGATGGACGTCCTGGGCGTCTTGGGGAGGGTACGGCCCGTTGGGGGACTATGTCGGATTAGGCGTAGATAACATTGTCGGCGCCAAGATCGTCACGGCTAGCGGCGATCTTGTTCACGCAGACGGGGAGTCGGAGCTGCTGTGGGCACTACCATGCAGTACCCACCTACCGGTAGGTGGGTA